>JANZLD010000009.1:47611571-47627651 GCA_026413575.1 Erythroxylum carthagenense | reverse complement strand
TTTTGTGAAAAACATAATGTTGAAATTCCTGATTTGAATGCTCCTTATTTTCCTGGAAGATCTCGTCGACGAGCACACGATGTCTCAATTGAGCACCATTATCGAGTTAACTTATTCATTGCCATCATTGATACTCAATTACAAAAGTTGAATAGCAAGTTTAGTGATAGTACGATGGAGTTGCTTAATTTGAGCTCAACTTTGGATCCAAGAGATAACTTCAAATTATTGAATGTTAATCATATTTGTGAACTGGCGAATAAGTTTTATCCAAGATGATTTCAGTGAGCAAGAAAAGTTGCATTTAAGAATACAAGCACAACATTATGAGCTTGATGTCCCTCATCATTGCGAATTGAAGCAACTATCAACAATTTCTGAGCTTTATCAAGGATTGGTGAAAACATGAAAGTCTTTGACTTATCCTTTGATTGATCGTTTGATTCGTTTGGTCCTAACTCTTCTTGTTTCAACTGCAACATCCGAGTGATCTTTCTCTGCTATGAAGATTATTAAAAATAGGCTCATAAATAGGATGGAAGATGAATATCTTGCAGATTGTCTCATCACTTACACTAAAAGGAGAATAACTGAAAATTTTGATACAGATTCAATTATAGATGAATTTGATGATATGAAGGAGCGTCATGCACTACTTCGACTTCAATATTGAAGTAATTTTTTTTTAGTTTAACTTTTTATTTAGGATAAATTAATG
The DNA here is from genome assembly GCA_026413575.1 of Erythroxylum carthagenense. Classification (NCBI taxonomy): domain Eukaryota; kingdom Viridiplantae; phylum Streptophyta; class Magnoliopsida; order Malpighiales; family Erythroxylaceae; genus Erythroxylum; species Erythroxylum carthagenense. Next base: position 47,626,933 of record JANZLD010000009.1, on the reverse strand, counting down.
TATAAAACATTTTAGTGACTTTTTTTTAAGGAATACTTTGTTAACTATGTATGAATGTGTACATATTTGTGGTTTAAGTTCCTTGCCCCCAAGACTAAAATCCTGGATTCGTCGCTGGCTGCAATGCCATCAAAGAACCACTAACTACCATGGGCTTTATTCAATTTCCCAAATAATCGAACCTAGAAATTCTTATACTAGAGATTTTGTTGGAATTGAATTGAAAAAAACGTAATACAAAGGCTTTAAAAAATAGTTCTGATTTCAATTACAATAGTAAAAGACAAATTAGTACAATTATTTATATAATTCTTAAAAAAATAAAAAGTAATAACCCACTAATTAACCCCACTATTTAATTTGTTATTGACTAAGTAAAACATGCGTACTAAATAGGTGCAATCATAATAACATGGTTTTGAATCAATGAACAATTTAAATGAATGTCAATGACGACGGCGGATGATGACGATTGTACATATGTATCAATGTCGCTATCTTCTTTTATGGTTACATGCATTTATTTACGTATGGCACTTTCAAGAAGAATTTTCAACGTATCTCCACCGCTCATCTACCAATCAAGTTCAAGACCACCTGCCTCACTCTTTTGTCAGGGGCTAGATCTCCCATTATGGACGCTGTACATGCCCCAAAAGGTCGACGCTACACACAAAATGACGGTACTAAACAGACACAACAGCGTGTGTGAGCGTGGCTTTGATTAAATAGCCGATTAAACATTTCGACTTCTTTATTCTCACGTTACCTACCTTTTCAATCGTCTTCTACTGTATTAAATAAAGAAAAGCTGAGTGACGACATGTCATGCACTATGCAAAAGATTGGCCAATGTAGAGTCGTCAACCTTTTGAACCACTGGTTCAGGGGCGATTGACGAGATGTGGCGCAGCGTGTATTAGAGGGATAGCAAGAAGGGCTCAAAATCTACGATTATATTGGAAAGAAGAACATCCATGGGCGAGCTTACCGAAGATATCTTGACATTTTAGAATGTAATACTTAGAATTTTGGTTAGATGGTCCAAAACAAGAGTAAACAGAGTGAGACAGTGTACATATCCCAAGTTTTGTTATGTTCCAAAGGATACGTACGTGGGATGAGAAATGCTCTTTCATGGAGATAATGGGCACAACTGAGATGCCCAAATGTGACTTTGTTCTTTGTTTTCGTGGACTGAGACTGGCCGTTATGGCTCTTTAACTCCTAGTTCTGGTTAGAGCGTCATTTGGGAATCAGAATGGTCCCCGTACAATCACTAATTCCGAGGATAAATGGAGAAATAATCATTTTATAAGTACCTTCAGTTCGTAGAACTTCAGTCAAAATGTGTGGTAAGTGATAATTAAATAATATCATAAAATAATAATTTTTAAAATAAAAATAAAAGAGTTATAGTGAATTTCACCCTTCAAATCACTTCGAGAACTGGAGAATGCATAACGACAATCTGACATCTTAATTAGGTGAGGCATTGTGCTCTATAAAAAGATCTACAGCTCATTCCTGAGAGCATCAGATGAAGAAAGCAATTCAGATCATCCCTTTCCAAGCCACTGGTTGCTCACTCCCCCTCAAGGGCTTCCCAATTTGCAACCTTCGGTACTTAGCTCTTACTTACTTACAACTTAGTACGTAAGTCCACTCTTACCGACAAAGGCAAGTTGGGAGCCACTGAGGGGGACACGAGAAGCCCGTGCCTTGCCAACGAACATCATCATCTGCTTTACTTGTTGATTCATGTTCCCTGTCTCCGATCATATTTGTTCACTTTTCTTCCACGTTTCCTGGAAGTAAATTGCTTTACTAGTTAACTCGTAACTTCTCTCAGTTTACTGTTACCACTATGATCCTTTCACTACACCAGCCAGTTTTTACTGCGGAATTTGGGATATGGATGATTAGTTTTTACTGCAGAAATTGCATATAATGTTCTTCTTTACTTTTTAATGTCTTGAGTTTGTGTTTCAGCATAAAAATATAATGCAACATGGCACTCCTTAAAATTTCTGTGACATGCATCACTATGCATCAACAATGGTTATTGCCAAATTCCAGGACTTTTGTGTTCGGTCATAACAACATGCTTCATTTCAGCTCCTACTGTCTATGACATAAGCCAAGAAGTTCAGTTTCGGTTTTCATATCAAGATTAAATCGCAACAGATTGTCAAAACCTTGAGCTAAACCTCAAAACGTTACGGGTTCCTTAACAACCTTATTTTGGGAATTCACCGGTTACTCCAACTTCAATGGATAGTGAAGGTTAGGCATATTTATCGTGAAACTAATCGAGCTGCAGATTGGCTAGTCAATCAGGCCAAGTCTCTAGCACTAAGAGTTTATTGGTATCAAAACCCACCTGTGGGTTGTGCTACTATCCTTCTAGAGGATATATCTGGGGTTTCCTTTCCCCGCTTAGTACCTTAGTATATTTGTTCTTTTCCTATTATTTAAAAAAAAAATGTTAAGGATTCTGACCGACTGTGCGTGTTATGTGTCTGAGTCTTTATACAGATATCACGATTGTGTGATTAAGGAATAGACAGGATCGGGTTCATATTGTAATTGGATTTTTAATTTTTTTAAAAAATTCTCTAAGTTTTAAAATGGAAACTTAAACTCTAGCTATTAACTAACTTCAGAGAATGTCCACTTCAAACCAAAATATCTATTGATATATCTTAAATTGAATGTTAAATGTTTGTTTATTGATGAGAAGACATCAAAAGCTTGTCTTACATGTTTGTTTATTGATGAGAAAACATCAAAAGCTTGTCTTTTTTGCAGTTCCAAAACAACTGGGACAAAATTAAAATGGTCCCTATAATGAATTGACCAATTTATGGAATCAAAGTAGCATATGGTTTTGGTGGCGTAGGATTTTAGATTATATTTAGTTGGATGTAAGGTTTTTTTAATATAATATAATGAAATAACTTATAATAAAATGAAATATAAATAATTGTAATATTAAAAAATTATTGTTTAGGAGAGATGGAAGAATTAACAATGTAATATAGCAGAATATTATTTGAAAGAATGGTTCATAATATAATTTATTGAAATGTTATTTATCATTTTATATTTCATCATAAACTTCTTGAATAGGAGGTAACTTAATGTTGCTGTTTATAATGAAATGTGATGTAATATAAAACCTTCTCCTTTTATTTTATTTCATTCTATTATAAACTCTTCTCTTAAACAATGAAATAATATTACATTGCGTTCTATTCCATTAATAACCACCCAATCTTAGTAAATTTTGTGCTGTTTATCATTTAAATTATTGCCAGTTGTTAGTAATGATCACTGCATGTTTTAACTAATATCTATAAATATTTTTAGTAAATATTGATAATGACTCAGTTATAAGAAAACGCTTTGTAAATAAATAAACTTCAAACCTTTTAAAGATTTTAGATTAATTGACGATTGACTTCGTTCTGCAGCTAAAATGTAAATGAATTTTGATTATGTTATTATAAAAAGAATACTAATAATTATTTACTTTTTCGATGCTCATTTTGGCCATACTCATAATTATACTGAAAACTATTATACGTATTGGAAACAATTCATAGTTCATTCAAATTATTTAAATTGATTTTAGAGTAATCCTAGTAACTTAAAAAATATATTTCAATGAAATAATCATCATAATTTGTTCAATTTTTACATTATAAAAATCAATATTTTAAAAATTTTAAACCATTCAGATAAGAAGTTTATGATTTAAAAGGATCAACTGGTACTAAATTGTTATAAAATCAACTAAAATTTAAATTAAAATAAAATTTTTAAATATAATTAAAAGAAATTATCCTTATTTTTAGAGAATTTGAATTGTAATTTAAAAAATAGATTATTAAATAAAAATTAATTTTTTATTTTAATTTATAAAATTTATTAATTTATAAAATTCGACTGATTAATTAAATTAATTAATTAGTTTTTAAATTTATCCATAACAAAGGGTTATTAAAATAAAATAAACAAGCGAAAACGAAATAACTACAAACATGTAATAAGCACCGCCCTCTTTTAGACTTTTGGAATAAAAAAATCAAAAAGTCAAACTGTCAAAACTTTCAAAACGCACCGCATTTAGCCAAAATATGCTATGTAATTATAAATTCGAGCGCACGAGTAATGACGTCAGATACTGTGCGTTTCAACTGCATTGGTCAGGGGCCCCACGTGCCCCACCGCAAAAAGATAGAAGCTTATCCTAAAAATATCAGGAAGCCATTAGCCAAGCACTTTCTTTCAAGCTTCTTCAAAGACGGAACACAGAATGAGACCTAAGCTCGTTCAATATTATTCACTCCCGAGCTTTCAATCAAAACCTCCATGGACAAATTTGCTCCATTTCACCACCACTATAATCCCCTCATCCATCAAAATGGTCTTTGCCGGCCAATCCAGAAGCCGAAACCAAGAGCTCATAGTTCTCCAACTTCTGTTTCACTTGCTTCAACGGCTACCTCTCTCGCCGCCTCCACTCTCTCTAGCCCTGTAACGTATCCTTCACCAGGCATTTTATCGGGATTTGGGTCGTTAGATGGTTTGAGTGATGTCAGAACTCTGGGTTCAGTTAAAGCAATGCATGCCCAGGTGATAAAATCGAGTGATAAGTCAGAGTCCATGTCTAAGACTTTGATTACTTTTTATTTGGAACTTGGTGACTTTAGGTTGGCTGCAATGGTTTTCTTCCTGGGTTTTGCTAGGAATTATGCAATGTGGAGTAATTTCTTGATGGAATTCAAAAAATTTGGGGGTGATCCAATTGAAATTCTGGAGGTTTTTAAAGACTTGCATTGCTTGGGGGTGAATTTTGATGGTAGATTGATAACTCTAGTTCTGAAAATTTGCGCTAGTCTGATGGATTTGTGTTTGGGTTTGGAAATTCATGCTAGTTTGATCAAGAAGGGTCTTGAGGGGGATGTATATGTAAAGGGTGCTTTAATGAAGTATTACGGGAGGTGTTGGGGTGTGGATACTGCTAATAAAGTGTTTGATGAAATTCCATATGAAGATAATTTGTTGAATGAGGCAATCATGATTAACTTGAAAAACAAAAGATTCCTTCAGGGTGTTGACTTGTTTAAAAGAATGCAGTTTTCTTTCAAAAAAGCCAATGCTGCAACAATTTTGAAGATGCTGCAAGCTTGTGGAAAAGAGGGTGCTCTCAATGAAGGGCAGCAGATTCATGGGTATGTCATAAAACAAGCACTGGAATCAAATATTTCCATATGCAATTCTTTGATTATCATGTACTCTAAAAGTGGCAATCTCAAATTAGCTCGAGCAGTCTTTGATTTGATGAAAGAGCGTAACTTGTCTACATGGAATTCAATAATCTCAAGTTATGCTGCATCTTGTTATCTCAGTGAGGCTTGGAGTCTTTTACAGGGGATGGAATCATCTGGGGTAACGCCAGACTTAGTAACCTGGAATTGCCTATTGTCAGGCCATGCTCTTCATGGCTTATACAAAGAAGTTATCAAGATTTTGCGAAAAATGCAAATAGCTGGTTTTAGGCCAAACTCACAATCTATTCCTAGTATCCTTCAAGCTGTCATTGAGTTAGGCTTCTTTACTTTTGGGAAGGAAATTCATGGCTATGTGTTAAGAAATGGGCTTGATTTCGATGTCTATGTGGGAACTTCGTTGATAGATATGTACCTTAAGAATGACCGCTTGAACAGTTCCCAGTTAATTTTTGATAATTTGAAGAACAAGAATATATTTGCTTGGAATTCATTGATATCAGGGTATTTATTCAAGGGTCTTTTTGATGATGCTAAAAGATTGCTCACTCAGATGAAACAGGAAGGTGTTAAACCAGATTTAGTTACATGGAATAGTCTGGTTTCTGGTTATTCAATATGGGGCCGCAATGAGGAAGCATTGGCTGTCATTGATGATATAAGAAGTTCAGGGTTGACTCCAAATGTAGTCTCATGGACTTCTCTCATATCAGGATGCTCACAGAGGGGTAACTACAGGGAGTCCTTGGAGTTTTTCATCCGAATGAAGCAAGAAGGTATTGAACCAAACTCAACAACCATATCCAGCTTGCTTAGAACTTGTGGAGGCCTTTCTTTGTTGCCGAAGGGAAAAGAAATTCATTGCCTTAGTATAAGAAATTGCTTCCACGAGGATGCATATGTGGAAACAGCACTCATTGACATGTACAGCAAATCAGGCGATTTAAAGAGTGCTTATGGGGCCTTCAGGAAGAGAGAGAACCAAACACTAGCCTCGTGGAATTGCATGATCATGGGATTTGCCATTTATGGTCTTGGCAGGGAGGCAATCTCATTGTTTCATGAAATGCAGAAAGTCGATATCCTGCCTGATGCCATTACCTTTACCGCTGTGCTCTCTGGCTGCAAAAACTCAGGTCTAATTGAAGAAGGATGGAAATATTTTGATAGTATGGATAAGGAATATGGTATAGAGCCTAGAATTGAACATTACTCGTGCATGGTAGATCTTCTTGGTAGAGCTGGTTATCTCGATGAAGCTTGGGACTTTATTCAAGCAATGCCAATAACTCCAGATGCTTCTATTTGGAGTGCATTTCTCAGATCATGTCACGTTCAGGGACACACGGAGTTTGCGGAGGTCGCAGGAAAGGAACTCCTTGAGTTGGAACCAGATAATTCTGCTAATTATGTTTTGATGACCAATTTATATGCCATGTCAAACAGGTGGGACGATGTAGAGCGTATTAAAGATCTCATGGTTGAAAAGGGAGTGAAAATTCGACAAATATGGAGCTGGATACAAATTGATGACAGGGTCCATGTGTTCTCAGCGGGAGAGAAACCCCATCCTGATGAAGGACAGATTTATTTTGAGTTGTATCAGTTGGTTTCTGAGATGAAGAAAGTTGGTTATGTTCCTGATATCAACTGCGTGTATCAAAACATAGACGACTTGGAAAAGGAGAAGGTTCTTTTGAGTCACTCAGAAAAACTGGCCATCACTTACGGACTGTTAAACACAAGAAACAGTGCACCCATCAGAGTAGTAAAGAACACAAGAATCTGTCCCGACTGTCATACGGCCGCAAAATTCATGTCCCTGGTGCGGAGCCGTGAGATTTTCCTTAGGGATGGGGTTCGGTTTCACCATTTCAAAGACGGCAGTTGTTCTTGCAACGATCACTGGTAATGTGCATCTCTTGATTCCAAGTTTTGTATTCTGCGAACCATGATTAGAAGTAAGCATCTGGGTAATAAAGCACACCAGGAATCAGTTCACTCTACATTTACTCATCAAAGTCATGAACAGATGAGTGGAGAAACCACGTTGGTCAATGTAAATGTACTTGCACGCTGAGTTTCATTATCTTCCAAAACCTTCTCAAAGAAAAGGAAGCAAGCACTGAAAAGATGAAAGTACGTGCATCCATACAAAATCGATGGCAGTGTACAGCCATTTAAGTCTTTCCCAATTATATCAGTACCCCAAAAAGGGCCAAAACCTGACGCAACGTCTTCAAGTTCCCATAACCACCTGGAGGAAACTTCCATGGAGAAATGAAAGAAATCTCATATTTGATGTTCCTCCGTACACTGGGCCAAGCAGCCAAGTTGGAAGTTGCAAAGTATCAGGCACCATTTCAACAAAAAAAGGTTCAGGTGCCACGTCTATATCCCAATATTTGTTGATATTTTAAAAATTAGACCGGATATCAAATCTGCTGAAAGTTTAAGGATTCAATTGATATTAAACTGCTATAAAATTGGCTTATAATAAATAAGAATTAAAAATTATAAGAGTAAGTAAAATTAAAAGATTTTATTGATATAAAAAATACATTAGTATTTATTATTATATAATAAAATAATAAAAAATTAAATTGAATAATTTAAACTAAATATGAATTTAATATAAAATTTAAAATAATAATAAAAATCAAAATTGTATTTTTTGAGGGAATTTTGTTTCATCATTTTCAAAAGTTTCAATTTTTTCAACGTTATTTAGAGATTCGTAAATTATGCCTTCGTCTAAAGTATTTACACCAATTTCTTCTACATCGTTCAAATAAATTACATATTACAAATTAGTAATATATGAAATCTCAATTATAAACTTATAATAAATTATACTTTTATCACCAAAATCATATATGAACTATCCTTTAATAGATGTTCATAATCTATTTGTTATGACCAACTAAAAATCAGACTGGGCTAATTGGTTCGACCAGATTAAGTACGAATTGGACTGAGTTTTGGTTTAATTTTTACTTTTTAATTATTGTGAATGAAAACTAATTAATTAAATAATCAATCAGTTAGTTTTCTCTCAACCGTAAAGATCCAAACGCGTCTTCATCTTCATCTTCTCTTACTCCGAAACTAGTAATTACTCGCTTGGTCTGCTTGTGTATGACCACGACTGGATGCCACTTCTGCTGGAGTACCCAAAAAAAACCAAAGAACACCAAATCATAAGGATTAGACTAAAAAACATACAACCAAAGCTCACATGCATTTATGCTTCCATGTATAACACAACATCTAATGAATTTTTAAAAGCCCCCAAGCTTCAACTCGCTCTGTCATGTGTAGGTGAGGCAACTCTAACAGTGTCAAGGTCTATTACACCAATTAAAAAGACAAGATGCGGCCATAGAAGACTATGGAAATGAAGGGTGAAGACTGAAAGAGAAACGAAAAGGAAAAAGGCAAAATGATCGGCTGAAGAGCAATAAATGCTTCAATAATGATAGATCTACAATTTAAGGCACTTTCTTATTATGCAACTTATTTTTGCTTTAATTATTGTTGTGAATTATTTTTGTACAAAATTAACAAAATTATTTTTCTTATTCTTTCAAGTTAAAATTATAATAGAGAATATAAAATCATCTAAAAAAATTCAATAAACTTAGCATCCTCTACTTGTAATAAGTCTGATCTAACATGAACTTTTTTTTCTTTCTCAAGCATTTGATAGGAATGTCTAATATAATTGTAAGTTTTGCGATAAAATATTAAAAATAGAGGAATTTATAGAATGAACGAATATCTTGCCGATATTTAGGGTAATATTGTTTTTTACAAAAAAGTACCATTTGATGTATGTGAGATAATTAAGAATTATTTACAACAAGTAAAAAAGAAAAAAAAATAAAGAGGCTTTTGATTTATCTTTGGAGATGATTAAACATCACAAGTATTAGATAAAGGAAAAAAGAAAGCTACTATTAATGTAAATTATTATTTTCTTATAAGAACTACTCATAGTTCTCAACCTTGTTTAAAAAGTGTTTTGGTTGGTAAGGATGCTTTTTTGTGATGTAAAAAAGAATTGGCTGGATAGTTTTATCTCGCATGTATTCCTTTAAATACTTTAAATTCATCATATTTTTAAGAAGTAATAGATGATATAACAATGATAAGTCTAGGATTTAAGGTACCTTCTTATTTTGAAATTCGTTGCCTTTACTTTAAGATTTAAAAAATGAATGTCAGTTAATTGTAAATACATATAAGTCTAGCTGGAAATCAATAGGGTCTACTATTGTGTCAGATTAGCGGACTGATTAAATCTTGAAGCAAAGGCACACAAATCTCATAATAAGAAGATACCTTAAATCCTGTAATTATTGTTATTGTAGTATTTATTGTTTCTTGAAAATATGGTGAATTGAAAGCATTTAAAGGAATACATGAATGATCCAATCATCTAGCTTATGCTCGTTTATATCGTCAAATAACATCCTTATCAATCAAAACACTTTTTATACTAGGTTGAGAACCATGAGTAGTTTTTCATGAAAAATAAAAATCTATGTCAATAGTAACTTTTTTCTTTTTGCTTTATCTAATACTTGTTGCTTCATCACGTTCAATAGATATATCACGAATCTCTTTATTTTTCTTATTTCTTTTTTAGTTGCCGCTGCAAATAATTATCAATCCTCCCACGTACGTCAAATAGTACTTTTTGCAATAAGTAATATTATCCTTAATACTAGCAAGATATTTGTTCATTCAAAAAGATCCTCCACCTTTGAATATTCTACCACAAAACATATAATTATATTGAATATTCACATCATATGCTTAAGAAGAAGAAAATTAGTTTTATGCTGGATTAGACTTACAGCAAGTAAAAGGTGTTAAGTTCATTGAATATATTTATGATGATTTCACATTCTCTATTATAATTTTAACCTGAAAATATGACAAATAATTTTGTTAGTTTTGTACCAAAATAAGTCACAACAATAATTAAAAAAATAACTCAGCAAAATAAGAAACTAGACAAGAATGATGAAATGAAATAAATAAAGGATAAAAGTATGAAAACAAAAATAACCCTGTAACTTTTGCTTCTTGATTATTGCATATTTTAGATCTAATATGATATTTGACTTCAATCACCACAACCAACAAAGGAGAAATAACTTGTGATCTCAACACAATGAATCGAAGTATATTTAGAAGAAACAAAAAAGAGGTTAAAAAAGACTTAAAAATATTAAAGAAAATCAATTCAAATAAGAAATTGAAATTGAAATCTTTTGAAGATTAAGTCTAAAAAGTCATTCAAAAAGTTAAAGTATGTTTAAATTTTAATGTCCTTTTTTAACATACTTTTTAAAAATTAAACATTACTTCTTAGCACAATATTAAAATATTCTAAATAAAATTATTTATTTATACTAAATTATTAATTAATAACTTTTTTAGTGTCTTTCTTGAAATATACTTCTTTAAAATTTAAATATCACTCTTTAACACATTCTTAAATTATCTTAAACAAAATTACTTATATATTAAATTATTAATTAATAACTTTTTTAGTGTCCTTCTTTAAATATACCTCTTTAAAGTTTAAATATCACTCTTTAACACATTCTTAAATTATCCTAAACAAAATTACTTATGTATTAAATTATTAATTAATAGTTTTTTATTGTCCTTTAAATCTACGTCTTTAAATTTTAAATACCACTCTTTAGCCTATTCTTAAATTATCCTAAACAAAATTACTTATCTATATTAAATTACTAATTAGTAACTTTTTAGTGTCCCTTTTTAAATATTCTTCATTAAATTTTAAATATCTCTCCTCAACACATTCTTAAATTATTAGAAACAAAATTACTTCTCTAACTAAATTAATAAATTTTTAGTGTCATTTTTTAAATATACTTCTTTAAAGTTTAAATATCATTCCTTAACAAACTCTTAAATTAATTTTATCAAATTTGATTATCTACACTAAATTACTTATTAATAATATTTTATGTGTTTCTTTAAATATATTTCCTTAAAGGTTAAATAAACTTCTTCTTTTTTTTTGAATTTTGATTAAAAAATAATAATATCCTTATTATCATAAAAATTTAAAATTTATATCTTCTTCTTATTTTAGAATTTTACTATTTATTTCAAATATAATTTAGAAAGTGAAAACAAAACGAAATTCCTTGTTTTATTAAATTTCCCATAATACTAAAAACTCATCTTTGTCTTCTCTCATCTTTGTTATCTACTTCTTTTAGATTCGGTACTCTCTCTCTATTCTCCCAATCCCAAACCTCTCAAATAGCTATTTATTATGAGTTGTGAATTTGTGATTGTCTAAATAATATCCCTCTTCATTTGGAATGTTACCCTCCTCAGTCGATCATTTTGCCTCAACAATAGTGTTTAATTTCCTCTCCTTCTTGTATCTCTTTCAATCTCCACCATCCATTTCCTGAGCCTGCCATTGCTGCATCTTGTCTTTTTAATAGGTGCAATAGACCTTGCCACTATCAAAACTGCCTCACCTATATGCGACAGAGCGAGTCGAAGCTTGGGGCTTATAAAAATTCACTGAAAGTTGTGTTAAGTATGGAAATGGAAGTATAAATGCATGTGAGCTTGGATGTATGCTTTTTGATTTTGATTCTTGTGATTTGACGTCCCCTCATCATTTTGGTTCTCCAACGTAAATGGCAGCTAGTCGTTGCCAGACATAAGCAAACCAAGCGACTACTGGTTGGTTTGGACATTGGAGAAGAAGACGCATGTGATTCTTCACAGTTCAAAGGTTTTATTCAAAAGCCGGTGTAGTTCATACTTACTCTGGTAAAAACAACCGGTCTGATTGATTTTTATATCATTGATATTTGCATGGCCCTAAAACAGTAAAAGCCGTCACCTTTCATGAACACTAACCAAAAGTAACTTTCTTGACATCGAATTGGAGTAATACGGGCCTTTACTTTCATCCTCAAAAAGCCCAAAGCCCATGAAACTAAAACCTTTGTACAATTGAGAAAAATAGTAGTATAATTATCCAAATGGATCAAGTGTAATCCATCGAATCCACTTAACATAAGCGCCAGTCCACCTAATCAGTACTATTTTTGATAATAACAAAAATTATAATTTTTTTTATAAATAAGAAGAATAAATTAATGGAACAAAATATGTACAGAACGTTAATTTACAAGTAGGGCTATAGACATGTCTAGCTAAACTAAGCAAGTAGCCGTAGGGCAGTCAAAAGAAAACAAAAGGAAGACAAACTATAGGAGGACCAATGTATAGTTAGTCGAAGCATAAATACAAGGAACTATACTAGAGCCGAAGTAGCTATAAAGCCTAACTAAAATAGTACAGCCCAGAAGATGCCAGCCAAAAGAAGCTTAAGGGAAAGCCGAACAAGAATAACCTTAGCATCTGAAAGGTCAGGGAAAGCTGCCGCCCATAAGTGATTGTGCTGAACCTCCGAGGGTAGGTGAGGTAAGATATGGCCTTACCAAAGAGGACCTCGCATGTGGTAACCTGGAAAAGGACTAAGCAAAAACCTGCAAAAGAAATGAAGAGCTTAACTATAAAAAATTACCTCATCTCGATATGTAGGCTGAGAAGTTCCCTAACGTAGGAGATTATTCCGAGAGACACTCACTCCTCAACCATAGCTTCATTCTTAAAGGTACGGGCATTACGTTCAGTCCAGATATGGTAAACTGTAGTCCAGATATAATTATTACTTTCTGAATATTAAATTTATCATTCATAAATTATATATTCTAAAGAACTAATAAAAATTAAAATTGTGTAAAAATTTCAAACTTTGAATTAATTGGTATTAACAAATTCAATACATTTGAAAGTTTATTAAATAACTTATTGCAATTCAAACTTTCAATATTTTAACAAAGTATAATAATTTATAAATTATGTTTTTAAAAATATATTAATAAATTTAAGGATTAATTATAAAAATTTAAATCTACTCAATTTTGCAATTCTAACTTTAACTTTAAAAACTAATGTTAAAATATTCCAACTTTTAATTTTTAGCAAGAATAATCCAACGTAAATTCTTCATTATGTGGATGTCAAGAAGAGACCGGTCACGTTAATATTTTTATCACGTGCCTATTACTTATTGTATCTATACGCAATATGAATTTTACTATTTAATAAATTAAAAATATAATTATACACTCTTTGATAATTATTTTAGGGAGTCTCATATTTTTATTTTATAAAAATATAAAATTCACATGTGAAACAAATATAATATATGATCGTCACGTAGAAAAAAATACTAATTTACAACTTGACCCTAAATTTAGGATGTCACCTGACCAGGCTACGGGCCTGACCAAAATAACAAAAACGATGTCGTTTTGTAAATTTTTATAAAAAAATAAGGATGAATAGTGGACGAGCCAGGCTACGGCCAACTCGCATGAGCCTATTGACATCCCTACCTAAATTTAGTATTAAGGTATCTTCAAAATCGTAGCTTCAACCCAAAAAAAAATAGATGAGACAAAATTTTGTTCTATGTTTTTGATCAAATAAAATACATGTATTACAAGGTACAGTTAAAAAGGTGTAATTATTTGAGACAAAAAAAGGGGATTATCTTCTTCTCTTGAATATGCACATTGTACAGTCAATCGAGGTAAAAGCATGAAGCATGAAACCCTTTTTCGGTTTTTATCGTATTCTCATTTTATTGCTTGTTTCTGTAGACTTGTACGTGGGTCAAACTTGTTTTCTGTGTTTTCTTTATGCATGTATGTGCAATACAGTATACATATGATTAAAATTTTATTTAAAATTAATTTAATAATATAATATTGCAAAATATATTTATTAAAATTGTTGAAGTGACAAGAACAAAATTTAAGGTATCATTTCGTATCGGCTGATATATATGATTAAAATTTTATTAAAAATATAATCTAATCATATAATATTGCAAATTATATTTATTAAATTTGTTGAAGTAATAAGAACAAGATTTAGGATATCATTTCGTACCAACTGGTATGTACCGTATCGGACTAAAACCCAAGCTTTTGAGTTTCGTACTGTACCGGCCAATAAACGGTACAAAATGTTAAACGTCAGTACCGGCCACGAATACCAGTCAATACCGGCGTTTACCAAACGATACTGACCAGACCATCAATTTTGATCGATACAGTAACTTCCGAAAATTGCAAGGACTAACTTGCAATTTTCAAAAGTTTTAATCCTAATCTAATTACCCCCTTCTCGATTCTTCTTCGGTTCTTCCACGCCACCGCCTCCTCTCTTCTCTGATCTCTCTCTTGGTGTCTCCCCGTCTCCTCGTTGTCTCCTCCTCGCCGTTGACGTCTCCTCCAATTCTCCAGTCCTCCTCCTTCGAGGCTTCGACCGCTAGTTTGTGCGGCTGGCAATCTCTTCTTTCTTCCTTCGACGGTTCGACCTCAGCCCGCTCCTCGCCGTCTTCTCCTTCGGTCCTTTCCTTCCTCCTCATTGTCTCTCCTCTTTCGACGCACCACACGACCACCTCAGCTCAGACGAACCACATGACCCGACGTTGACCCGGATTGACGAAGACCTGATTGTTTTGGGATGTATGTGTTTTGATTTTTGTTTCATTTTTCATGGTATTTTGAAAATTATTGCTTCTGTGATTGTGTTGGTTGTTGAATGATGGTAGATTTGGGGTTAAAAATTGATGTTGTTGTATTAGATTTGGTTAAAAAATTGGATGTTGATTTCGGCTGAGAATGGGAAATGGGAATGGTCCGAATGGATATTGAAGTTGATTGATTTTTGTCATTTGTGAATGTTGAAGTTGAACTGAAATTAGAATTAGATTTTGCCATCTTGGAAGTGGATTGGAAATTTGGAATGGTGATTTACAGTACTGAATGGTAAAAATTGGTTTGTGATTACGGTATTAATATTGAATTGTTGGATTATTGATGAATGAGATTGAATTTGAGTTTGAGCAATTGAATTTGAGATTGAGTTTGATAATTTGAAATGTTTAATTGTACATGTATTTTATTTAAT
>JANZLD010000009.1:47366427-47383749 GCA_026413575.1 Erythroxylum carthagenense | reverse complement strand
CAATTCATTCTCATCTATTCCTAAAGCTAGGCATGTTTCTAAGGCATCATCATACATTAATTTAGGAATAGATTCAAATGTAAGAGAATCAATTACATCTATCCTATAGGTGACTTCATCAAAAGAGGGACCCTTTAAAATCTTGAAAATGTTAAACAACTCTTTCTCATCACCAACTCTCAAGGTTAGCTTACCTCTACCAGTGGCTAAGAATGGTCTTCCTAAAATTATAGGAACCTGCATATCAAAATCCATCTCAAGCATAACAAAATCGACTGGAATTGTAAGCTTACGAACTTTCACCAGCAAGTCCTCAACTATACCAATAGGGTATCGAATTGATCTATCAGCAAGTTACAATGAAATTGTAGTTAGTTTGAGTTCACCAATTCCAAGCTTGTTATAGAGAGACAAAGGAATAAGACTAATGCTTACACCTAGGTCACATAAGCATTGAAAAACATTAGATGCACCAAAGTGACAAGGAATAGTGAAACTCAATGGATCCTTTAACTTAGGGGGTAGTTTATTATGTAAAATAGAACTACACTCCTTAATTAAGGCTAACGTAGCAATATTATCCAGCTTCTTTTTGTTGGAGATGATTTCCTTCAAGAACTTAGTGTAAGTAGGCATCTCAGTAAGAGCTTCAACAAAAGGGATGTTCATTTGGATCTTCTTGAAAAGGTCAAGGAATTTCTAAAATTTGGAATCATCATGCTTCTCCTTTAGCCTTTAAGGGTATGGTATGGGTGGTATAAAGGAAAATTCTAAAATTGGTGAAGACTCTTTCCTTGGTTTGGTTTACTTAGGTTCTTCTTCTTCATCCAAATTCACAATTTCAGCGTCCTTGGGTTCATTTACTTTGGATTCCTTTTGTTTAAGAACCACACCATCTAGCACCTTACCACTTCTTAGAATAACTACCATACAATCTTGTTTCAGATTCACTTGGGTATTGTTTGGTAGCTTTCCTTTACCTCTTTTGCTACTTGATTGATTTGCACCTCTAAATTTCTAATGGCAGCTTGGTTAGACTGAATGTTCTGCTCCATTTTATTCATGGATTAAGAGCTAGCTTAAGCACTTTGATCTATCTTGCTCATAACTTGAGCAAACATATCTTCAAGTCGATCTACCTTTTTCTCCCAAGGGGAAGGGAATTGTTGTTGCGCAGAAGATGAAGGAGGTGAATACTGTTATTTCGGTGGTGCTTGGAATCCAGGTGGTCCCATTGGTTTTACATCCCTTTGATTTTTCAAGGAAAAAATTGGATGAAACTTCCAACCTTCATTGTAGGTGTTTGAGAAATGATCAAATCTCTGACCTTGTCTACCATTGTTCACATAGTTCACCTCTTCCTATTGCATTGTTGCATCTATGTTCATACAGCCAGCTGCTATATGTCCAAATCTACCATAAAGAGTGCAAGGATCCCTACCAGACTTGTTGTCGTTTATCAACATATTCAACTTTTTATTTATCTTGACAACTTGGTAGGCCATGTCGGTTTTAGAACCCATTTCATTGAGAGTAGCAGCTTTGCTTTTAGTCACCTTACAATGTGAATTCTCCGCAACTTTTTTGAAAATATTCCATAACTCTTAAGAACTTAGGTTATTAATAATCTTATCAGCGTTTAAATCCACCAAAGTTTAATTGTGATCAGTGAGACCATAGTAGAAAAATTGAGTCAAAGAGTATGTGATGTGAGCAAAGGCATGGAGATAATCATTAAATCCTTCCGTTGGTGCGTGTTAGTATGTATCAAATCCATGACAAGGACATTGGTTAAGGAGATAATCATTAAATCGCTCCCAAGTTTCATGAAATTTCGGCCCTTCTTTCTACGAGAAACAATGCATCATCTTCCTTAGTTCGAGAGTTTTGTGGGCTGGGTATCACTTCATCATGAAAGTCTCCATCACTTTGTCCCAAGTATCAATGGAATCTACCTCCAACCTCAACAACAAATTTCTTGCTATTCCCTTCATGCAATAAGGAAAGCACCTCAGCCTTAACTCATCTTCGGACAATCCATACAACGAAAGAGTTTGAACTGTCGCATAGAAATCTCTTATAAAGGCTAGAGCATCTTCATTCGACATTCCATTAAATTGTGGCAACATAAATAGATGAATCTACTTTAGCTTATAATTCCTTGCTGCCACAGTCAATCGAATGTAAGAGGAGTTGCCAGCAATAAATGGCATTTGATAATCTCTAATTCTCCTTGCCGCAGGTTTAACAACAACCGGTTTAGCTTAATTTTCCTCATAGAATTGTTCGTTCCCTTTATCTTGTTCCCCAGCTTAATTTGCTTCTTCTTCTTTTTTTGTATCGACATTATTTTTCATAATGAAGGTATCTTTTGTACCTTTTGTATTTGCATCGACAATCTTTTGTATCATGATTATTTTTCTTGCACAATTTGCAAGAGAAGCTTGATATAACATTGCTTCCTTGCTTTACTCTCCTTTAGCAGTCAGTAAATGCTCCTCTTCTTTGAGAATTTTTGTTGTGACTATTTTTCTTATCTCTATCATCTTTTGAGATATTTATTTTTGTTTGAAATATTTGTTCTAGTGGCTACTCAATTCTTTTTAATCTAGATTCATGCGCTTCTAAAGAGCCCACTAATTTCACTCCTGCTAGTTTTAATGAATCTTTGTATTCGTCTATGATAGCTACAATATAATCATATTTTACAAGAAGACTTCTTAATATATTTTATATTATTTTCTTATCTTCTATTATGTCCCTTTAACTTCTAATTTGATTGAAGATATTAGACATACAGATAAAGAAAGATTGTATTGATTCATCTTCCAGCATTAGTGATGTGTCAAAATCTTTTCATAAGGATTGGAGTTTGATTGATATTACCATTTCTATGCCTTTGAACTTATTTTTGTGCTTTCCATGCCTCCTTTGCGTTGCTTGCTTGCATACTTTTTGGAAAAATCTCCTTGTTATCTTCTTGTTAGATGAATAGCAAGGCCTTGGCATCAAGTTTAATTATTTTTCTTATACTCCTTTTATTATACTTCTGTCCATATAGCTAATTCTTCTTGGCTTATTTGGACTTCATAACTACTCTCTATAATATTCTACGAGTCTTGTGAGATGAGAATATATATATAATCAACCTTTAGAAGTGACTTAACTAGTAGGATATCTAAACGTTTCGGCCTTTAAATTGACTCAAAATTTTTGTAAATTTTTATTATTAATTAGTTAATTTAAATTAATCGTATTACGTATCTAAAAATACTTTGAGCTGTTGTATGCAATTATTTTATGTTCTCTATAATTTATATAATACAATTTTTAAATTAATAATTGTATTTTTCAGTTATTAAAAAATGCTTTAAATTAATTTGTTATTGATTCCGCCGAGGCGCCGACCTTAACGGACCTTAGCGACCCAAATAATGGGCATCTGCAACTGGGGCTAGCCACAACATATACAAATCCCTAATTCACATAAATTTGGTTGTTTCTTTCGAATCTGTTACTCTTCCAGAGACGAACGATGGAAAATCACGACACCACCCAGTCCAAACCCTTCCAGATCTTTGCGAAGCTGCTCGATGGGAAAACAGCAACCCTAAGATTCACCGGCTCTAAGGTGATCGGCAAAACCGTCAAGCAACGAATCTATGAAATCAGCGGAGTCCCTACCCATTTGCAACGCCTCCTCTCTGGTGGCACCCAAATCGGCGACCGCTCCGTCGTCTCGAGTCCAGACTCCACCATCCACCTCCTGCTCCCGCTGGTGGGCGGGAAGGGCGGTTTTGGGTCGCTTCTGCGAGGAGCGGCGACGAAGGCGGGTCAGAAAAAGACGAACAATTTCGACGCATGTCGGGACATGAGTGGGCGGAGGCTGAGGCACGTGAACGCAGAGAAGAGGCTGGAGGATTGGAAGGCGGAGGAAGAGGAGAGAAGGTTGGAGAAGATGGCCGAGGAGTTTATAAAGAAGAAGGCCAAGAAGGGGAAGAAAGGGGTCGGTGATGGGGCTGCCCAGAAGTACGTGGAGAAGTATCGACAGGATTCGGCTAAGTGCGCGGCGAAGGTTGAAGAGGCGGTCCGGGAGGCGTGTGCGAATGGGAAGCGTAGAGGGAAAAGCATAGGTAATGATGGAGTTGAGGCCAAAAGATTGAAGATTTGGTAAGTGTTTCTTTTTTTTCTTTCTATGTATTTGGCTTTGGATATGATTTGATTTTCTTTCTGGGTTCATAGCTGCATTGATTTCATAGGTTCATATGCTTAAGGTGTTTAAAGATTGAATTGTTTGATTGCTGTGTTTTGAGAACCTGGAGAAAGAGAGTAGGTTTTAGTTAAAAAAAGGATCTGACGTACTGAAGTGATGAGTTGGTCTAATTTTTACGGTTTTTATCCCTTTTTTAGGATGGGTAAGAGAAAACTAGCTGCTAGTGACAGTGAAGATTCTGATGGTTATAGCAGCGATGATGCAGAAAATGAGAAATCGGTCGTCTTAAATAATGGAGATCAATCGGATTCAAATAAGGAAGCTGATGGGAGTTCAGATTCAGCTTCAGGTGAAAAATCAGGCTCAAAAGAGGAAATTGATAGGAGTTCAGATTCAGTTTCAGGTGAAAAATCAGACTTGAAAAAGGAAGGTGATGGGAGTTCAGATTCAGTTGCAGATGAAAAACAAGACATGGAGTGTTCTGGTGGTGCATCATGTGAGACTACCTCTGAGGAGGAGACACGGGTGGCTGTTTACGAATGCCCCAAATCTCATCCTCATGTAGAGACTACTCCTAATGAAGGAGACGTAGTGATTGAACCTGAGTTTCAAATTGAAAATGCAGCACAAAGTGCCACTGCAACTTGCTGTGAGGTTGCAGCTTCACGTGTACAAAATGGGGAAGTCATTGAAACAAATCCTGTTGTTACTGAAGCCAATGATTTCTCCGATACTAAATCTGAACTTAGAGACGTAGCAGTGACTCCTAATTCAAATAACGGCAACATTGATTTGGAAAAGCGACTAGATCTCATTCAATTTAATTCAGCTGCAGACTTGGAGGTATGCTTTGCTAAGTTTGTTTCTTAATGCTCTTTTTTTAAATGCGTTTAGAGGCGGATTCGTGTGAAAACATTTACGGGTGAAGCTACACCCAATCACATGTTGATAAATATGGTGATTATAACATTGTCAAGTTTTTGCATCATTACTTTACTATTGTACTTTTTTGTACTTACGCAGGACCTCTCAATTGTTTGTATATCTACTCTGAAATATCAATATGGTTATTTGACTAACATTAATCCTTATGTTAGGTTTATGGAATGGAAGGGTTGAAAACTCAATTACAGTTGTATGGGCTCAAATGTGGAGGAACTTTACAAGAGCGAGCAGCTCGGCTCTTTCTGCTCAAGTCCACTCCTTTGGAGAAGCTGCCAAAGAAGCTACTGGCAAAAAAATGAATCTATCTAGCACGATCCATCTTAGTACTATTGTTGAACAAACTTGTAAAATATAGAGCCCCGATCTTCCTCTTAAGTTGTTATATACTTTCATGTGCTATTTTGACCTGGTTACTCTACAACGTACTTGTCTTGTGTTCCTAAGGCGTGCTTCAATTTGCCTTGTATAACATCTTTCCAAAATGGTTCAAAGTAATATTGACATCGAACTTGTAAAATTTCCCGTTGTTTTGTTTTAATCAATGTTTTGAGGTCAAGCTAGTGAATAATACTTGAATTTAGGTATATTGTAATTGAATAATAAGTCTCAACAGGAAATGCACAATACACGTATTTTCTCTTCGCTGAAAGACTGGTATGACACAAATAGAACCAGTTTCCTAGTGCATAAGAGGACTGCTTTTGATATAAGGCATGAAGAGGGTTAAGGAGAAATTACAAGAGCTGATGGGAGATTCTTAAGGATACAACTTCTCCTTCAATTCCAGCTCTCATTATGTAGTACTTTGTGAGAAGCCCTGCTTTTTGTGAGAAGACAAAGAAATAGCTATTTATATGACTATTCCGAAAGTGAAAGGAAGAATGCCGACACAGTAACCCAAATTGAAGTGATTTGGCTTTTGAAAGGTATCTGGGGACCTATTCCTCTGTACCCAAATACCCTGTGGCCCCTGTAATGTAAGGGGTATAGGGGGCACAGGGTATTTGGGTACAGGTGATCTGAAGGGAGGTATCTGTGGGGAAAGACGGGATCAGGAAGTTATAAATGTTACTGTAAATATGTAAGTGTACCTTGATTGGCTTGTAAATTGGTATTGATTGCAACTGCATGGAAGGTAATCATAGCCTTCGGTTGGAAATCATTGGCTTTTCCTGCCCATAAATTGAGATTAAAGACACCTGCAAATTATTCAAGGAGTGAGAACATCTTTCCCTAAAACGGAATTCCAAGTCCGTGGCTACTTGATCTGATTTAGAATGCATCCAAATGGCCCAAAGATTTAAGCAACAGGCATTAATATTCTAATTTTGACGAAAGAAATATTATAAGGTTTGTAAGATTTGAAAGTAAAAAGTATCACCAGTTGTTGCTCGATCCTTGAGGCGTTTGAGATCAATGATGCCACCAGATGCTGCATCGACATGCTTTTCAGTCTTACAGGATCCAATCAGCTCATACTCCCAGCTGCCATTGCGGTATCCTTCGCACTGGAATAGCTCTATATGCCTTGCATCTAACGTCTGCATTGTTCCTGCAACGAAAAGTTCTCTTAAATCACGAATACATCGTTTGTAGAAGGAGCGGAATGAAGAGAATACTGAGGAGATACTATCTAAGAAAAGTTGGGCATCTCAAGGAGATAAATTTAAGGGTGTTTTAAAGACTGCGTGCAATCTCAACAAGCGTGTCTTCTGGGGACAATGCCGCTGGATTGAACGTGTTCTGATACAACTTACTGTTTCTGCTATTAATTTCTTACTGTTTCTGTTATTAATTTCACTCGTCAATGTGCATCGGAAGAAGGTTCAGGATTACCCCGTTTGCTCAACGAGCAAATCTAAATTACTTTACTATCCTAGATTGTTTGGGGCATTCGTTAAAATCTTTATTTTACACACCTTCGCATGTATCAAGCTGACAAACTGGGCATCTAACAAGCTGTAAATCTGAAAAGTAAAAGAAATGTCATAAAACTAAGTCAGCCTAGTTGCTAGCACTTCTTAAATGTCTCGAGATAAAACAAGGTCAGATATAAAAGCTAGGATAGTTGGATGAGCTTCATTTACCTGCAATCCAGATTCCCGATTTGATGTTGTTTAACACGCATGCCCCGAATGATTCCAAACCTTGTACTGTATTGTCTTGCTTTAGGATAGTAAAGGGCAAGCTTAATCTCTGAGTTAAAACTGCTGCTTGTGACTCGAAGAAGAAAGCACCAATTCGCATCCAATCTAACTCTCCCACAGGTTAAAAAAAAAGAACAAAAGAAAACAAAAATTGAGCATTGCTATCTGTTAGCTGACATATAGATCTTTATAATCAAGTTCGTCAGCAAAAATGTTTAGAGAGCAATTCAGATATCAAGCAAAGGAAAACTAACCAATGTGTTTGTCCATGTCACGGAAGGTGTAAGAGTGACTACCATCTGCGGAAGTAATGCATCATCAATAAACTTGATCAGACAGTTGTCAGTAATTCGTTTACTGAGAGTACACGAACTGATCATAACTGAAGAATCAGTAAAGCGTTTCAAAATTATTTGTATTCAGACACTAAATGGCAAGTCTACAACAAATAAGCGGCTTCCGCAATATTACCTGCGAGTGAACCGTAGAGCTTCACCCACTCGAAATCCACACTGGGCGGAGAGGGGACCTGAAGATCACGCAAACAAGCAAATCTCCACACGCTGTCGTGCATTATCACGTCATGGAACCATCGACAAGTGGTTGCAAGTTTTATTAAAGATTTTCCGTCTAAATACTTGGCTATCTCTGTCCATAGATCTTCTTCGTACCTGTTCATGCATTTCTATAATGAAAAAGAAAGTACAGGTTTCTGGAAGCTATCTATATTTGTCGAACTAGTACATCGTTTGGTAGCTAAGAAAACATAGAAAAATAATGTAAAACGCATAAACAAACCCAACATTCATCGCGAGGTTACATTACGTAGTAAAGACACTCAGATGCACATATAGAGAAGAACACAGAACTTAACACTTCGAATTTCAAACTTATCCATATTCTTTCGCTCAGTTTGAAGATCTAATCGAGTCAGAGTTCTTTTGTAGAAAAAGCGTGTTAAATGCTTCGGTTACTAGAATTCGATCTTTTCTATAACTGTATGTAAATTACGGCTTCATAAACTGTTTACTAGAACTGAGTAACAACTAGATCAGATCAATCCAAACTTAGCATCAGATGCAAATTTTGAGCGTGAATCGTGTACTTAGCTTCCATCACATGAGTATCGCACTGTTTATGGGAAGAAACAATCAATCTCAAACTTCTTATTGAAATTGTAAATCAACTACAAGAAACCGAGAAATCACAGAGGCGTTCAATGCAGTAACAATCAAGCCCCAAACTATAGAAGCTGAAACTTTAGAAGCTCGTGAACAGCAATAGCATAATGATTTTGAAGAGAAACCGTTCCTGAGGTTGAAAACGAACAAGAAAGCTAGACAACGGAGACAGAGAGAGAGAGAGAGAGAACCAGTTGAAGGAGGAGGAAGTATCGCTATCGCTCTGAGGAGGAGATTTGCAAGTGCAAATGGACCTCTCTCGTCTCAATCGCTTCCTCATCTTCTGTTTTTCCTCTCCAAGATTTTGACATCCAAACGAGTTCAATTCACCATTTGGCCTTATTTATAGGCGCGCGAACTTCACATTTTTTAAATCATAAGCCACGCAACTACTTTTTAAACGGAAATTAGAGAAATATTTGAAATTGAAAAATCAATTGGTTCGATTCTTGAAAAAATTGGGCTTCTTCCCTGCCCGGCCCAATTCTGGCTCAATGTCAATTTAATTGTTTTTATAAATGCATTAAGTAAGCCTGACAAAAAAAAAGTACGGATAGGATGATAATTAGCCGTCCGAATCTAAATTTAAGCGTTTTTAATAAATCAGTTCATAAATTAAGTGTAAATTTAGACTGACTTGAGATTTAATTATTTTAACCAAAATGATCTAGGTCTCGAGTAGGTGTGAGTTTGAGTAGTCAGGTTTGAATTTAATTAATATAAGACATTATTTTATATTTTTTATTTTTAAAAAATATTTTTTTAAAATTGACGGGTAGACCTTGAGTTGACCCATTTTCATCCTTAATTATGAGTTAAGCTAATTTAGCCTATTCAGATTTAGATTTAAATATTTGGATTTTATTAAATTTAAATTTAGATTTAATAAATTAATTTAATCATAGCTTCAATTTTAAAATCCAACTTATAAGGCATCGCGTTCATTGGGTAATGTACCATTAAGTTAATTTTTAAGTGTTTTGAATAAATGATTTTTGAATTAATAATTTTGAAAAATACTTATTAATTTAATTTATTATTTTCTATTGACAGACTTGATATTTATTTAGATAACAGTGAACTTGATATTGTTTTATAATATATTTTGTTTATTGAATAACGTATATTAAGTGAATTCATATTTTTTAAACAAATCACTTAATGACTTAATATTTATAACCAAATAATAGAGGACTCATATAAATCATTTAATAAAAATTATTCATAATTAAATAAAAAATTTATATAATATTCTTGTAAGTAATTTGATTTATTTAAAATTCAAATCAATCGTTTAAGGGCTTCAATTATTCATACCACTATTAAAGTATGATAAACATAATTGATAAAAATAAACTTGTTTAGTTAATTAACACAATTATTTAATTATGTTATTATCGCATACATTTCAATCAACCAACTGAATTCTTTTTTTGTTGTTCAGGAAGTATCTTAGGAGAACCCTAATTATGAGAAGATACTTTTAAATTACCCACATTTAAATCAACCCCTACTCGAACTTAATAAATTATTTACAGAAGGTAAATTTCTGACCCCGACTAAATTTTAGTTGAGAGTTGGGCTACCTTGTTTGATTGAACCTACTGTCAGGATTTAGGATGAAAAAAATAACCCGGCCTGATTGTCTAAATTGAACAATTTTATTAAGACCCGCTAGGTAGGCCCGAGTCCAGTCCGGTGCAACCATCCCTCTAGGCTTTGAACAGGTGAAGTGAAGATACTAGCTCAGAATTTCTTGCTAATGCATGAAGAGGAGTGTTGGTCGTGCGTTATATTTACTGAGAAAATGTCTCCAAAAACTTGCACTATCTCTAACCATTACGAAATCTGATGCACTTATGGACAATCCACATCTTCCCATTTCATCTTAACAATACTCGAATCAGAACCAAAAAAAAAAAGTAAATGAACTAAACAAAGAATCCACCCGTCATTCTTTGCCATTTAGCTTCCTTCATTGACATGAGAACCGGAAATAGCAATAAAGCCCACAAATTTGATTCCTTGAGCTTGGCCTGAATCATTTTCCTGCAGTTTGAAGACATTTCGGCGATCCCATGGTAGGTCCTGCCTCATGAACTTGAAGCTTGAAAACTCACTATATGCACACTTGCTAACTTGTAACGCCACGATTTGAAGCTTTACTCAAATTTTGATTGATCATTGAATTGAATTCATTTGGAACATTGATGGTAGCTTACTGTTCTCTGATCTTTTCATCTGCAGTAATATTTCCAGAAGAACAACTGTGATCAAAATCACAGTCATTTGAATTCCAAACATTGCCTTCCATGCAACGCCTGCAGAGGCTACATGTATTCCCCACATTGCATTAAAAGCTCCAAAGAAGAGAGCAATCCTTCCAAACCAACCATGGTACAAGTTCCAGTACTTTCGAATCTTGGCATCCTTATTGGGTCGTAGAAAGAACGCCAATATCTGAACCATTTTCAGACACAGTTAGCTAAGCTTTGTCAAAGTAACATAAGTCGCTGTCAAAAGCTCCTGTATACATGGAGCTTACCTGGAGAATACTGAGCACAAAAGCGAAGATTCCAATGCCTCTATGTGCTGATATATCGGCGCTAATTTTGACATACATATGTTGACCAACAACCACAGCAGCCAGACCCAGCAGAAACCCTGTGAATTGAATCCCTGCGTGAAGATAATACCACAGAGGATCTTTATGCCTCATGTATCTTGCAATGATCGCCCCAACTGGAAGAAGCAGACCCCATGTCATAACAGCCAACACACCATGGGCCGCCTTCATCTGGTGGTGATTTACAGAAGATGCAGAACCTGTGGAAAACCAGACGATGGCCAAAACCATTAGTTTATGAACTGTAAGAGACTGAAACAGAAATGGAATATATATGTTGACAGATAAACCTGCGGAGAAGTCGAACATTAGAACAGTCTTGTCGACATGTTTGGTCAAGTGATAATGAGTCGGGTACGAGATTCCAATAGCCAACAGAATTAACTGCTTATTGAGAGGGTGTTCGAACTTAGCTTGAAAAGCCATGTGAATTGAAGCCCCACTAAGTGCAACTGCGGGTGGAACTTTCGTAAGGTCCAATTCTCCAGCATCTACTATGACTTGCGAGGGACGAGTACCTTGAAGGTAGTATTGCTTAATCCTGGGATGACCCTTCTTGCTAAACCAACCAACCACTGCACTAGCACCAACCATTCTTCCATCTTTTGAAAACCCAATTCCTACCCATCCTGTGGTGTACACAGCAGATACTATAAACGTCACCAGATTGTCCTCTCCCTTGTGATACTGCACCAGATGTTGCTACATCAGTCAAAAGGTAACTATTCTAAGCTGCTAAATACGATTTATAACACTCGTTCTCAGAAGTCAGGTGCTTTAGGCAACGGAATCAGTAGCCTAAAGCTATTCGTCAAAAACCATCTTTGTTTCAGATCTATCTAATAAACCCAATAGAGTTTTTAATGTTTATATGTAGATCATTGTATCAAAAATGACAAAGATGTATTCTGTTCTCACAAAACCAGAAACTCCTGAGAAGCAACAAAGATAAATGAGATGCATATATATATATCCCAGATAAGACTTACCCTCAAAATGTGAGTATTCCAAATCGGCGTGCAGATCATGTTTGATATATTATTGTATGGGGGAGGAAGAATACCATTGACATTGGTTTTACAGAGCTCTGATCTTTCCGCCAATGCTTTACCATTTTGAGACGAAACAACAGTACTCTGAGCACCATATTCAGGTTCAGTTTTCTTATCTCCGTGAAGGGTAGTGTTATTAGTTCCACCGCTTTCTTCTTTAACTTCATTGATCGGTCTATTGAAGCGATCGGGATCAGCAATGGCGAGTATGTCACATTCCAAGAGAAAAAGCGCAAGACACAACGAAAGAAGCATGCATGTTCTTGAATTTGCCATCGAACATGTCTATGGTTAGTTGGATTGGGAAGAACAAGAAGGGAGGTGGTAATGTGAGTGTAAGAGTGAAGCAATTGTGATAGCGGGTGACCTCTGGACGGTGGTTGAGAGGTGTTAGTCTCTTGAAATGGAAGGAAAATCATTGGTTATTCTGGTGAATAAGTTGGTTGTTGGTGGCGGGTAATCATCATTACCTCTAAAATCACCACCCAACATCAATTGAATTCTCTCTAAAGCTACTTAGATTGGCAGAGTAAGGCAGTAGCCAACTTATTACATGATAACTGGTCTCAATTGTTTACAGATTAAAGAACAAAGATGAACTCAAAACTCTTAGGAATAGTTTTGGTAATGAAGTTCCTGTGCCATCTTAAAATTAGAACTGCTTCAGTAAAAGAAGGAGCGAGCATTTCACGACCTTGAAGTCATCCAACTTACGAAACTCTACGGGCGTTCACTTTTTTTTCTTGACGTTAGACTATTTATCTCACAACTGAAGCCTCATGATAGCTTGAAGCTGCCTCGTGTTAGCTTGAAGCTTTCAGGAAGCTGACATGCTAACCCCTGAATTTCTACTTTTATGATATGCTGATACATAAATACATGCATATACACACATATATATGTATACGTACATACAACACACATATATATATATCTGCTATCGTTGAGTAAAATCCAAGGAAAGCTTTTAAGAAATCAACTAATCAGGGGATAAGTTTCTGAGACCCAAAGAATAAGTTTCAACAAATTCTCGTTTCAAAAAAAAAGTTTCAACTAATCACAGAAATGTTCCTTCTGTGAAGGCACTACAGAAGGAACATTTCTGAGACCCAAAGAATAAGTTTCAACAAATTCTCGTTTCAAAAAAAAAGTTTCAACAAATTCTCATTGGTTGACGTCAGTTCGGATTTCCACTTAGTTTCACTTCATCCTGAACATGGATAAATTATCTAGGTTTGGGTTTATAAGCAGTGAAAATTGCCTTATAAAGACTCACCTTTGCTACAGTTCCACTGTTGAACTTAATGCACAATGCAGAAAGCAATGAAAAAGAAAATTGTGGCTAATCATCAGAAACAGTTTATTTACAGAAACATGGAAAATACATAACACAGCTTTCTACTACAAAACTTGCATTTAGCTTAATACATATTGCTTCATGCAAAATTCTGAAAACCGAGGCAACAAACATGAGAACCACTCTCATCAGATTATAGGATGCAATGTCACATAGTGGAAGACTGCTGTAGTGGATGAACTGGAACCAGACCAAGAGGTCTACAGAACCAATCTTCGTACTTCCCATTAACACAAGTCCTCTGTACATCATTGGTACAACTGCTCCATTTCGCAACCATAATCTCAAGTTGTGGGACTATTGTGTTTTCTTCACCATTTTTACTGACTGCAGCAAGAGAGTGCTGCTGATGGTAGCTCTCTATAGGACAACAAAGCTTGATTTCCATTTAACATGGAAGTATTGGGAATTAATTAGATCCAAAAGAGCGAACTTATTTAGGCACCCTGTAGATATATTCCTCACCACTCTCCTCATCAACCATAAAAATCCATTCGCTCCTTTCAATTTTCCTTGACACACCGGCCCTGATTGGAGGCACAGGATAACAAAGATCTCGGCTCTCAATAAGACAGGCTTTGCTAATCAATAATCTGCATGCCTTTTCCTAGGTGATAATTCACTGACCTAACAGCAACTTTATCCTTCATTCCCCTTACATGGCCTCCTAAACCTTTTGCTTCACCTGCCAAGATATTTGCTACAACCACTGATCTACGTGGATTAACATTCAACAGCTTTAACAACCTAGCATATTCTTCATTCTTACAGTCAACAAGTGAGAAATCAATTTTCTTGTAATGTGGTAATAGCTCCAGTGGGTCACCAGTTATGAATTCTACCATGTCTTGAAGACCTGTCTCTCTAATTGCTTTTTTGGAATCTTCAAGGATGGACTCCGGAACAAGGCACACCAGCCTGCCTCCTGTGTGTCTTGCGTCCGTTGCCAAGGCTATTGTGCAAGGTAATACACTTGATGTGACCTCCACAATAAGTTTTGCATTCATTCCTACTGCTAAGGCTGATCCGAACTCGTCACTACCAAGTTCTGGTATCCCCCTCAAGTCTCATCGCCTCTTGTATTCACCACACTACCAAGAACAATTGAAAGGGCAAAGTTCAGATAATCTAAACCACCAAAGTATAATAAAGAATTGATGAAATGTATGAACAGCAGAAGTTTTTCTGACAGACGATAACTTGTGAATTAATCAAGGAGATTACAGTACAGTATGTATAGGCCCTTTACAAAAAGAAAATAATCATATATTGTTGCATGCATACTTGGCCCCTCCAAAGTCAAGTATAGAGGCTATTGGTTGCATGTTTGGTTGTTTTTTATAAGTCAGCAAAAGAAGCACCGAAATATGAATAGCAAACTTCAAGCGTGGATTTGGTGAAGCGTTGATTGCGCATAGATTGAAGGTTTCATCAGCTATAAAAGGAATGTTTGCAAACTAGGAATATACAACACCATTTTTGCCTTTCTCAAAATCCTCCTATCCTCTCTGTATAATTCTAAGCCTTTTGTTCCAACCTTTGTACTTGTAAACATTCTCCACATATTAGTAAAATTGCTCACCCTCCGGCTGTGGACGTAGGTCACATTGACCGAACCACGTAAATCTCTGTATTCAGTGTCCCATTTTATTTTGGCTTTATTTATTTTCGTTATTATCTATTTGGGCTATTATATTAAACCGGGATTGAATCTGGGGTTATTCCGTAACATATATTACAGTAACTTAATATCTCTAATTAAGGTATAAGATACTAGCTATCCTAGTAGTAATTACAAGAAATCACTAATAAAAGCACCCATGATGGATGCCTGATTTTCACACTCCCCCTCAAGTTGGAGCATAGATGTCTATCATGCCCAACTTGTTGATTATGCCATGAAACACTTTTCCAGAAACTGCCTTTGTGAGTATGTCCGCTAACTAACCTTCGGAATGAACGAATGGGAACTGGATAAATTTTTGATCAACTTTCTCCTTGATGAAATGGCGATCAAGTTCCACATGTTTGGTACGATCGTGTTGCACAGGATTTTGTGCAATCTCAATGGCTGCCTTATTATCACAATGAAGATTCATCGGTTTTGTATGCTCAATTCCCAAATCCTTTATAATACTTTTGATCCATAATAGTTCACACACACCGTGAGCCATGCCTCGGAATTCAGCTTCTGCACTTGATGTGGCCACCACATTCTGCTTTTTGCTTCTCCAAGTAACCAAATTGCCTTCTACGAATGTGAAGTAACCAGAAGTAGACCTCCTGGTTGTTTGATCACCTGCCCAATCAGAATCTGTATAACCTTCAATGTCAGATATGCCATTTTTTGAAAATAACAGACCTTTGCCTGGAGAGCTCTTCAAGTATCTTAAAATTCGGTATACTGCATTCATATGGTCCTCACTTGGAGTACTCATAAATTGACTTACTACACTCACAGTATAGGCGATATCTGGCCTGGTATGTGACAGATATATTAACCTCCCAACCAATTGTTGATAGCGACCTTTGTCTGTTGGAACCTGATCTGAGAAAATTCCAAGTTGATGATTTGCTTCTATGGGTGTATTTGCTGGTTTGCAAGCAAGCATTCCAGTTTCAATTAAGAGGTCTAAAATATACTTCCGTTGTGAAAGGAAGATCCCTTGTTTTGACCTTGAAGCCTTAATTCCCAAGAAGTATTTAAGTTGCCCAAGATCCTTCATTTCAAACGTGGCAGCTAGATACCCTTGTAAGGCTTTCCTTTCACATGGGTCATCTCCTGTTAAGATCATATCGTCCACGTAAACAATCAGAGCTCCCGTCCTTGTGCTTTATAAACAAAGTATGATCAGAATTACTTTGTTTATAACCAAATGCCTTCATTGCAGAGGAAAATCTTCCAAACCATGCTCTTGGGGATTGGTTCAGCCCATGCAATGACTTCTTTAGCTTACAAACATTGCTTCTGCTTAAGGGACTAGAATCAACTCCAGGCAGCAACTCCATGTAAACCTCTTCCTCTAAATCTCCATTAAGAAACGCGTTCTTGACATCAAATTGTTGTAGAGGCCAATCTCGATTTGCTGCTATAGATATGAGGATACGAATCGTATTAAGTTTAGCAACTGGTACGAAAGTATCTTGATAATCCACCCCATACTTTTGTGTATATCCCTTTGCAACTAGTCT
The DNA here is from genome assembly GCA_026413575.1 of Erythroxylum carthagenense. Lineage (NCBI taxonomy): Eukaryota > Viridiplantae > Streptophyta > Magnoliopsida > Malpighiales > Erythroxylaceae > Erythroxylum > Erythroxylum carthagenense. The sequence goes on along the minus strand of JANZLD010000009.1, from coordinate 47,367,036 downwards.
GGCTTTATATCCATCAATGCTGCCATCCGCCTTGAGTTTTACTGTAAACACCCACCTACAACCAATCGTTTTCTTTCCTTCAGGTAATGGAACAAGTTCCCAAGTGGCATTCCTCTGTAAGGCTTCCATTTCTTGATTCATTGCCCTTTTCCATTATGGATTCTTCAATGCTTCCTATACATTACTGTAGCACCCCACTCTCACAAGACACGTACCCGACATCCATGGTGATATTCGAGTATGTACCCCGCAAGGGTGGCATGCTAGAACGATCATTCAGTCAAAATTCATTACAAAACTTTTGTTTCTTTAAAAATAAGGAACATGCAAACGGAAATTTCTAATCAAATTGGGCCCATGTCATTTAAAAACATTTCCATTTCCAAGCTACAACCCTTACAAACATTAGTATTCAACCTTAAATTTGGGCCCATTTCAGATACAAAACACTTAAAACCATAAAGTCATTTCATTACCAAATTGTTTACATACACTTTGTACAATTCTTGTTAAACATAATTCAAAAATAAAGTCAATGAAGACATATGCAGGTGCAAACTGATCCCGACCCCTAATCCATATCAGACCTCAGTGGCTATACTCCATTTA
>JANZLD010000009.1:47283606-47298491 GCA_026413575.1 Erythroxylum carthagenense | reverse complement strand
CTTTAAACCATAAATGAAAATATATCTAACCAAATCTTTTATATGGATTATAATCTAAGTGAAACTAATATAAAAATAAATATTAATATATATATATATCAAATAATATTATATAATTCTCAAAATAAACGTAAAAATAAGTTTGTAAATATTGTAAGAATTATATGTAAAATATAAGGATAAAAGAGACTAAAAATAGACTTATTAATTAATCTATCTAAAAAAGTATTTTTTGATAAATTCTAAAATTGGGTTTCTTAAAAAGTTATATTTTAGTAAAAATAATAATATCTATTTAAAAAATCCTTTCTATTTACAATTAAATATTTATTATTTAAAAAATTGTAATAAAAAGATACTCATTTACCTCTCGAAGCCTATTCAAACAGGCAGTAAGTCGGCTTTAATCTTCGATTGCTATAATGTCGATTTTGCTTAACGTGTTCGGCATGCGCGCGTGTATGTGTATCTCAGTTTGAATTTATGTGTGCACTCGTAATCGTCCATTTTTATCCGAGTCTATCTCCTCAGGTCTTATCACTGACTCAATCTCTCTCCCTGTCTCCCCCAACAAGTTGCGGTCGTCAAGATGAGGATGTTGATTGAGTTGTCGGCTCTTTTCTTTTTATCTCTTTAAAGTTTAAACCCAATCACGCAGTTTCTGTTTATTCCTTTTTAATATAAAAACTTTTTAAAACTAATAAATTGTTTAATTAATTGGTATCTTAAAACTAATTTAATTTAAATGACTATTTCATCCCCTAATATATAATCCTTAATTTATTTGAGATATCTTAAAACCCATTTGATTGCATCTCGATGACCTGTTCTTGGGTTAACTAAATACCTATCCAGTAGTTTAACGACAAATACAATGTCCGATTTAATATGCACCTAGGCATATATCAAGCTACTAGTTGCATTGAAATAAGCGGCATTCTTATAACCTCTCCCTTTGTCTCGTTCTTTGAATATTATGTCAAATATTGTCTTTACATTATAAGAGATAGATACTGCAACAGGTTTACAATAAGTCATACTAAAATTTTCATCACTTGCTCAATGTATGCTTTCTACGAGAGACACAACAAATGTTAAGATTTGTTTTGGTGAATCTAAATACTTACGTAAAAGACGTTTTACTGAGATCTTTCGTATCAAAATATTTTGTCAAAAGCTGTCTAATATCATGCCACATGGTTAAGTTATTTGGTATGTATAAGATGTCATTCACATATAAAAGTATAAAGATCACCTGCTTTGCCAAAGTTTGCAACATAAGCACCTTTTAACTTTATTTCCTATAAAGTTAAATGAGGTAAGAATCTCGTTAAACTTTAAGCATTATTGTTTGGAGGCTTGTTTCAAACTATACATAAATTTTTTCAATTTAGATTGTTTTATCTTGATCATAAAATCCTTCAAGTTATTTAATATAGACCTCTTTACAAAGGATATTGATGTCCATATGTTACAGGTTCCTATTATAATGAGTCACTATTATCATAATCACTATAAATGCATTCTTAAATGATATCGAAGAAGATGTAACATTAAAGTCAGTCATTTTTGTGTAAACCCTCTAGTAACCAACAAGGCTTTAATTTGCTCAACTTTATCTTGAGAGTCTTTTTTTGGTCTTGTTAATTTATTTACAGCTGCTAGGTTTGAAATGACAAGGTAAATCTACAAGCTTTCATACCTTATTATAGTTAATGGATTGCATCTTATTTCTTATTGCATCCTACCATAAATTGACACGAGGTCGAAAAGAAGTTTCTTTAAAGATAATTGGATCTATTACATGTCCAATATTACAGTCTTGTTCATAAAAATATACTATATAATTAGATGAGATAACAAGTTTTCTAACTCTAGTAGATCTTTTTAACCGAGTTGGTTCAGTATGCTCTTGTACTTTAGAAACCTCAGTTTGTATAGGTATAAATTCCTATCTATATACTAATATGATATTGAGACCTTGATCGATTAGTTCTGAATAAGCGATGAGTATGAAATAAATATAGTATCCACTTTTCATCATAGGCATTATGTTTCGTAAACTTAGCTATTTGTGATTATGCTATTTTGGATTCTTAATCTCCGTAATAAAATTTGTCTCTCGTAGAGTAGTAGGGATGTTTAACAAAATAACAATGAGTGAAACGAGAATTCAAAAAACCTTTTTGATCATCAAAATAATAAAAAAATCTTTTAGCTTTCACTTTTTAAAATTTTAAAATTTTATTTAAAAATAACTAAACATATAATATGAATATAAATATAAACTGATCAAATATTATTTATATCAGGTTTAAGAATTGAGTTGAATTATTATATTAATTATATTTGTTTAGTTTATGTGTGATATTTTTATTGTATGTATTTTATTGTTTTCTAATCAAAATTTAAGAAAATATTTTTAAAAATTTAAAAATTAAAAAATCAAGAATGTTAACAATTAAGAGATTTTTTAAAATATTATAAAAATATGAAAGTGTGTGTCTTTTAACTAAGAAGTTATTTATGCGGTTAGATGGTGGATGATATCTTCAAGTTTGACGTTGCCATTTTGAACTTTTGTTTAGAAGTGTAAATCCATTTCATAAAATTTAATATATGTTTTTTTATAAAATATAAATAATTTAAAAATTTTCAAATTTAAAAATATTTCAATTAAAACCCCCTTCTGTCAGTGTACTATTATATATAATTTAAATTATTATTATTTATATTAAATTTTATTTAAAACTATCATATCACATGTATTTTTTTTTTATAATTTATAAAAGTTTGTAGAAAACTGAATAATACGTAAAACCTTTTCATCTCTTCTTCTGGTGTATAAAACTTTAAAAAATGGTAATTAAATATTTAAATATTTAATTTTTTCAAATTTAGCCCGACATTAGTATATACGTTAAGTTTGTTGGTATGACTTGCCACATATTCCAGAAACGCTAAATATTTATACACATCAAACCTAATTCAACTAATTAATTAAATTTAACTAAATTATGTTATTTAATTAAACTACATTATTAAACGTAATAAGTCATGTCAGCAAATTCAATAGAAATGCTAACGTTGTATTATAATTAAAAAATTTTAAAAATTTAAATATTTAATTGTTACTTTTTAAATTTCGAGTTATAATTGTAAAATTAAGTAAAGTTTAGAATTTTTTAATTAATCTTTTAATATATTATGTGAAATTGGAAGTCTTAAAACTTTGAGACGTAAAGCAATACATAATCAATCATTTTACTTTACACAAGACTTTTTAAAACTCATTTTAATATATACCAAGATTATAATTATTTTCATTATATTTTAGTTTTTTAAAAACTAATTATTTATTTCACTTTTTAAACAATTATTTTGTTATGTCCAATATGTTGGTTCATATAAAAAGAGTTATTCATTGGTCAAATCAATTATATTAATATGTCGTTAATTAATAACTAAAATCAAATAATAGTTAATAGAGTCTGTTGATTACCAAACAAAGCTAAAGTACTTATATGATACTTAAACTATATTATATAAAGTAAATAATAATTTTAATATGAAATCATTAATAAGAGTAGTTCAGGAGACGATTGTCCAAAGTCAGCATAACGACGAACGTTCGTCATCTAATGGCACGTGGCATTTGATGTCCAAGCAATGAGATGATTGGAGGGGTTGGGTTGGGCTGGGTCACATGCGCAGAATGTGCACAAGACGAATCAATCCCATCAAGCCTCGAAGTTGAACGTGCCTAAAGTATCTAATTCACTTGAGAGCCGAAATGAAAGTAGCGGAGGAGTGATAAGCCAAACTTGCTCACATGCTTGTCCTATTAAACTTTAGACTTACTTAAGAGATGTCCCATTTCAAAGTATCCAGATTCATTACTCCATCCAATTCTAGTTGTTTTAAAATGCTCAACGAACTTTTAAGTGTTAGCTTATTTTTAACGAGTCAGTTTATAGGTCAGGATTATACTCGTACTGATTCGAGGTTTAATTATTTTAAGCAAAACAACATCTAGGAGAGTTAAGTTTAGAATAAGCCTGAATTTGAGTAATACAGACTCGGACTCAATTTAAAAATATAAGTTGTTATATATTTTTAATTTTAAAAAATTAGTGGAGTTAGTCCATGCCATCCCTAAGTGCTACTACCAGTGTTTTAGAGATTGCAACAGAAGTTATATTATCAAAATTGAAATATAAGTTAAATTGATAATATAAAAAGTTTAAGGTTTAAAAGGTTCAATTATTTTAAATCAGGCTAAAAATTAAATTAAATAAATAATTAAAATATATTATTTTTAGCTATCGAAGAATCTGACGTTTAATTAAAAAATAGTGTTAAATGAATATTTTAATTTATAAGAGCTTATTAATTTATAAAAATTCTCTGATCAATTAATAAATCAGTTGAATTTTACTAACAAAAATTATTAGATTAAATCGAATTAAAAATTTAAAAATTGGACAAAAAATTTGAATAATTCAAGATTTTTATGATTGAATCCGTAAAAATTAGTCACATGCTTGTCCTATTAAACTTTAGACTTAAGAGATATCCCATTTCAAACTATCTAGATTCATTGCTCCATCCAACCCTATTTTTTTTCAAATGCCCAACAAACATGTCAAGTGGTAGGACAATCATTAAGTTTGTCGTGATTGAGCTAACTTGGCTGTTAGCTTCTGTTTTTCGTTTTCCATATCTAATAAAAGCACGCGAAGGGAAAGGTTGTTATAAATGTATTCAAAAGGTTAAATGAAAGTAATGCTACCCTCGTGAAGTTTCAACCCTGAGAATCCACTTTTAGCTCCCCGTGCTACATTGGCATCTTCACACAGATTTCTTGAAGAATGAAAAAAGAACGAAAAAAATACCCAAATCTTGGTTAGTTATTATGATACACCAACAAGGGTTGACGAACTGATAATCCACTAGTCAGGCCCAACTGATGGATCTATAAAGTGTAACTTTGATGTTGCAATTCACGATGCTCAGGGACAAGGTCATATAGAGTAGTAATAAGGGGAGACATGGGTCAATTAGGTAACCATCTCTTTGGGTTTTCCCACTCACTTTATACTCCACTTATTGCTGAGGCTATTGTTTTCAAAGAGGTCCTATTTTGGTTAATACACACTGGCTTTATATCAATGCAGGTGGAAACCGGTTGTCTTCATTTGGTACGACAAATCCATGAATGCAGCAATAGCATTAACGCACTGAGAGTGATCCTGGACGAGTGCAAACTGCAAAGTCATAGCTACGGATTTTCAATCCTTTATTTTTAAATGGATTCTCAAGTATGTTAATATGGTAGCTCACTTGTTAGCTAAATTAGCTACTAGATAACTTAATAAGTATAGTTAACACATGGTGCCGGTTTTTTTATTAGACACTCTAAACTGTGATGCAAGATTATCTCAATAAATAGATTCAGTTAAAAAAAATACATCATTACTATGTAGATAACATATTTAAAAGTAGTACAAATTAAGCCAATTAATGTCATGCGATCTATTATATTATTATAATTTATTAGAATATTTAATTATAAACTAACTTATTTAATTCAACTACTTAATTTACTTTTAAGTAACGCTTAAAATTTTGATTAGCCAAATTGTTAAATAAATATTTTAGTTTATAAGAGCTTATTAATTTATAAAAATTGTCCGATTAATTAATAAATTAGTTGAATTTTAATAATAAAAAATATTAAATTAAATCAAATTAAAAATTTAAAAATTGGACAAAAAATTTGAATAGTAAACCTGTAAAAATTAGTCACATGATTGTCCTGTTAATGATAGAATTTTATCATAATTGTGGACTAGCATAATAAAAAATTATTTTGTACAAATCTCGATTAATGAGATGTCAATGGTAATTCTCTCATTAAAGTGTCATTGGGCTTGTGTTCATGGGCTCGTTATGATGGGTAGGCTTCGCCCATGTATTATAAGACACAGGAGACTCTACTGCTAGCCAATCTTTAAATACAGTCGCCCCATTGAAAATTGTATATGCTTTTGCTGATTAGGTTTTGAAATAGCAGTAGTAAATCCTCTGTATCTCTGTCACGTCGTTTTACAGAAAATAACAATGGATTCAATTGTTCCACAATTTCTAAGTATTTATCTATTCAATTATTAAATTTACTATGTTGCAATCCTAGGGTTAATTAATTGTGTTGATTAATTAAGAAATTAATATGAGATCTTGTGTTAAAATTGCTTTCAATTAAACTTTAGACTTAGGAGATATCCCATTTCAAACTATATAGATTCGTTGCTCCATCCAACCCTTTTTTTTTTTTCAAATGCCCAACAAACATTTTAAGTGGTAGGGCAATCATTAAGTTTGTCCTGATTAAGCTAACTTGGCTGTTAGCTTCTGTTTTTCGTTTTCCATATCTAATAAAAGCACGTGAAGGGAAAGGTTGTTATAAATGTATTCAAAAGGCTACCCTCGTGAAGTTTCATCCCTGAGAATCCACTTTTAGCTCCCCGTGTTACGGTGGCATCTTCACACAGATTTCCTGAAGAATGAAAAAATGCCTAAATCCGGGCTAGCAATTATAGTACACCAACAGGAGTTGATCAACTGATGAAGCTGTAAAGTGCAATTTTGATGTTGCAATTCACGATGCCCAAAGCACAAGGTCATATAGAGTAGTAATAAGAGAAGATATGGGTCAATTTGGTAACTGTCTCTATGAGTTTTTCCATTTATATTATAATCCTCTTATTGTTGAAGCTATCGCATTCAAAGAGACCCTATCTTGGTTGATATACACTGACTTTATATCAATGCAAGTGGAAATCAATTGTCTTCACTTGATATAACGGATCCATGAATTCAGTAATAGCATTAACGCATTGGGAGTGATCCTAGACGAGTACAAAGTCACAGCTACGAATTTTTAGTCCTTTACTTTTAAATAAATTTCCAGGCATGTTAATATAGTAGCTCACTTGTTAGCCAAATCAGCTACTAGATAAGTTAATAGGTATGGTTAGCACATGTTGCCCGTTTTTTTATTAGACACTTTAAACTGTGATGTAAGATTATCTCAATAAATAGATTCAGTTAAAAAAAAACACCATTACTATGTAGATAACATATTTAAAAATAGTACAAATTAAGCCAATTAATGCCATGTGATCTATTATATTATTATAATTTATTAGAATATTTAATTATAAACTAACTTATTCAATTCACCTACTTAAATTTACTTTTAAGTAACGTTTAAAATTTTGATTAGCCAAATGTTTTACGAAACCATTAACGTCCCCTAAGGTCGAGGAACTCACAAATCACAATCCCGTGTTAACATTAGGACACGGTAGGATGTAGAAACTTAGAAACAACGTGTGAAGAATTAGCCTTGATTATACACTAATGCGTTTGGTAAGTAAGTGCTTGCTATCAGGTAATGACATGACATAAAACGTGTTAGGCGTGCCTAATCCTTCTGTGTTTGTCATCTTTGGGTCGCTAAATAATCATAAGTTTCATTAGTACAATAACGAGGGGGTAAGACAACCGAGTTCGAATCTTTTGTCTAATTTTATTTTATCTAATTAGACAGAAGATTTTCCCTTTGAGAGCAAATTTAAATTTATGATATTTCATGTTTTCGTTAATTTTAACATAATTATCTCAATTTTTATAATTACTTGAATTAAAAAGTATTATCAAGCTTAAGTTTGAATATAATTAAATTAGATTGAATTAATTGATTTTATTTTTAAAATTGACTCAGTTCAATTTAGTTTAAAATAACAAATCAGATCTTAATTGATCCAATTTTAGGTTAATCTCGTGTTAAAAGATTTGTTTATATGACTTGAATAATTTCATTAAATTAACATCATTTTAATTTATAAATTAAAAATAAAATAATATCATTTGAAATGTCGAATAAAATCAAATTTAATGAAATTATGACTCAAATTAAAATGTCAAAAACCGAACTCAAACCTGCACCGCGTCGTCTTTGAGTTCAAAACATTTTATGATCTTTACTAACGGTGACATGAAAAGTAGATGATGTGAATTGTTTCATTAGGCATTTGTGTCTTCTCTTTTTACTTCATCTGTTCTGTAATGGGCCCTTGTTGCTCCGTTAAGCAAGAAATTGGTACCAAGAATGTAAAATTGGGCCCTTTTAATTTGAGAAAACATAATCAGCCCAACAAATCAAATTAATTATTTTTTAATAACCCTACATACTGACAAAGTTTAAATTATGCGGATATATTATAAAAATTGGAAACACATCTCCGCTTAAGTAGGGATAAGATTAAGTATTATTAGACTTTTTTCATACCCTACATTTGTGTAGGATTTAACTAAGTGTTGCCGATGGTGATGATGATGATGATGAAAAATTTTCCATATGAACATATTATGATCATGGAAAGTCCATATTTTCCATCAGTTCACATCTTATTTTTCTAAAAAAGCAAGAAAACTTTAAAAAATATATACTAATAGGGTCTCCTTTGCTAGATTTACTTCCTCTTTAAGTCCTTTGGTAAAAATGGAAATGTTTTCTTACATTTTCATTGATTATCAAGAGTATGTATATACAAAATATATATCAATTCCAAATATATATCAATTCTTAGAAGGCCTAGGAATTCTCACGAGCATACAACTAAGGGAAGTTCCCTAAAACAAGAATCCTAAAATAAGATTACTTCCTAATATCATGCCATAAAATATTCTCACAATATTACAATATCTCAATACCCCCCTAAAGTTGGAGTGTGTAAGTCCCGAACACCCAACTTGCGGAGAAGAAAGTTGAACTGTGCCTTGCCCAAGGCTTTCATAACAATGCCTACTAATTGCACCGTCGTAGAGACATAAGAAGGAGCTATTACCCTCTCAGTAATCGCATCTCGAACAAAATGATAATCCACCTCTATATGCTTGGTTAGTTAATGGAAAACAAGATTCTACGCAATATATAATGCAGAATGACTATCACAATATAAACGTATCCCTTTACCCTGACTTACTCCCAAGTCCTCAAGAAGTAATGCGTCAACCATTTTAATTCATATGTCATTGCTGCCATTGACTTGTATTCTATTTCTGTGGAAAAACGTGACATAGTGTGTTGTTTCTTAGTTTTCTAGGACATGGGGGAATAACCAAGTAACACAAACCATCCTGTCAATGAGTGACATTTAAGAGGACAACTAGCCCAATCATAATCACACCAACCTAACAAAGATAGCTCACTATCGGAACGAAGCAAGATACCCAGCCCTAGGTTCCCCTTCAAGTAATGAACAACTTATAGAGTGGACTCCCAATGCTCTTCCCTAGCATGTTGCATGAGTTGAGATAAAATATAGATCGAATATGCAAGATCCGGCCGAGTCATAGATAGATAAATATGATGACCAACGAGCCTCCTATACTTCTCCGAGTCATTAAAAAGTGGCCCTTTTGCAAGCGCCAGTTCATGATTTTGCTTGATGGGAAAACTAGCCAATTTGGCACCCAATAGGCTGGCCTCTAAAATAATTTCAAGGGAATATTTCCATTGACAAAATTGCGTAAAAGAACCAATGGGATTTTAGGTCTCATCCCCCTTCCTAGCTCGCTTGTGCTCTCCTCAACACTACTCAAAGGTGTACCACTTGCACTAGGTTTTAACACCTTCGCAGACACCTTAAGCTCGAGGCGTCTTGCCTTTCACCACCGTGGTGGGGATGCTCATTGACTCTGCCTCACCCACCATTGCACCACCATCCTTGGTCCCACGTGCCTCCTCGAAATCATATATTCCAAAAAAAATCATCATCATCCCCAAGAATCTGCTCATTATGAACCTATGGTGAATGTTCTATAGACTTCTGTTCAATCGCAAAAGGAAATTCATCCTCAAAACATTTGACATCCTGAGAGACAAAGTATTCACCTGTCTCCAAGTCATACATCTTCCACCCTTTCTTTCCAAAAGGATATCTCACAAATACACACTTTCGACTTCTAATAACAAATTTGTCACCTTTGTGATGCTAATTTTGGGCATAACAAAGAGAACCAAATAGACGCAACTGATTTTAAGATGGCATTTTTCTAAACAACAATTCATAAGGAGTTTTATTTCCAAGCATGCTAGAGGGAGTTCTATTTATCAATTAATAAGCTGCTAAGACATGTTCTCTCCAAAAAGATACAGGTCAACGTCCCTAAAATTTGAGAACTCTAGTAACATTCAAAATATGTCTATGCTTACGTTCAACCTTTCCATTCTGTTGTAGGGTTCCAACACAAGATGTCTTAAATATGATCCCATTTTCAATAAAATAATCAAGAAAGCAAAGAAATTTGGTTCCATTATTACTACGCACAAACTTCACCTCTTTATTGAATTGACGATTAACTATAGCAACAAAATTCAAAAATATCTTTTTAACTTCCGTTTCGTCATATAGCAAGTAAAACCAAGTTGCACAAGACTAATCATCTACTATAGTCAAAAAATATGACGCGCCACAAGACGAAGGTGTCTTGTAAGCCCCCCACAAATCACAATTTATCAAATCAAAAACACCATTAGCATTATGTTCACTAATGGGAAACCTATCTCTAGTCTGCTTTGCACGTTGACATTTATCACATGCTTTATTTTTTCTTGTACGAGAATGAGTCACATTGGGTACTAACTTTACTACTTCTCTAACGGATGTCCCAATCTTCTACGTCATAATTCCATCGAAGTTTCTCTATCAACAGTCAAAGCTTACACTTGAGGAACACCACGGAAAAAATAGAATCCATCCCTTTGTTCACCCACCCTCATCATACGGTCCTGTATAACACACAAGTTAGCAATGAATTGAACGATACAATTTAAATTATTTATTAACTGAGACACATAAATTAAACTGCATGTCAATTTAGGCACATAAAGAATATGATCAAGTTTTCATCCTCCATCCAATATCACACTCCCCTCTCATTACAAGAAAAATGTTGTTTAGCGATGGAAATTATAGATGGAAAACCTTTGAATTCTACCGGTAATAGAAATTGGTGACGGAAATTAACCGACGAATAAAGGCATTGTAAAAATGATTGTAGGTAAATTTACCGACAGATATTTTATGTAACGTTGGTGAATATACCGATGGTTGGCTCTGACGGTTAGTAAATTAACCTACGACCGTTTTCTTTATTTCGAAATATTTGAAGACGATATTGTTTATTTTGTCAGTAACTTTATTACAACATTACTGACGGTTATGAATGTCCCATCAGTGAGTGTACTAACAGTTTAGCAAATCCTAATGGTAAAGTTGACGACGAGCTGTCAATATTACCAACGATGATTGTTTGCTCCATCGGTAAATATCATGAATTTTACTGACGGTTTATTATGTTCTGTCAGTAAATATAATGGATTTTATTGACAAACTTGTGTTTTCCGTCGATAAATATTTTTAATTTTTTTTAAAAATATCAAAATTAAATTTTATTTCGATTTTATGGTTAATGCCTAATTTTAACAGTTATGAATTATCTGTACATAATATTTTTATTTGTTTATATATTTAATTTGTTTAAATAGAAAATTAATTGATTATCTTAATTGATAATAAAAACATTAAATTGTACATAATAAGTATTTGTAATTCAAATGAAATGACTATATGTATACTATTGTCCTGGTGACTGCGGATGCTCTGAGATATTACCCTTCCCCTTCAACTCATCCATCTCATTAGGGAGTTAAGCTATGTACTCCATCGACTGTGCAACTAAGTTGCCCATGTTTGCATTGTACTCCAAAGCTTATTGACTTCATTGGTTGTTTACTGCCTATTAGATGTTGTTGAATTGAACATGGAGGATTGAGAATAACATGTGTTCACAAATGAACCTAATTCGAAGATCTTTCCACGATGGTCCCTACCACTCACTGCATCAAGATATGTCTGACCCTCATCAATAACTTTAGAGTATTGAGACTGTTGCTGAATGCTTTCTTGTATTTGGTTCTATTAGGAGGCAATGTTTATATTAGTAATTGGTAATTATTAAAAATTAATATTAAAGGATAAATTTCACATACATTAAGTTCTCTATATCGGACGTTGACGAATGTCACACCGTTATGCTTCTTAGTGTGAGTGTGCAAAAACATCTGATGGGGTGTAGGCCTCATGCTCATAGACTTTTCCTGCATAAGAATAAAATGTTATAAGTCAACTAGAATTTATAAAAATTTCGGCAGAGTTTCCTGTATTTTTATGATATTTACCCCCTGTTGAATAAAGAAATTTACTTAACAATATAGCTATATATGGCACTAGACATTTATAACATTATCATTCTCCATAATATAAATTTTCACTCCAAAATTCGCACATCAATTTAAATTGATATACAATAAAGTAAAAAAATTAGAATATAAATGTAAAGTGTAAATACTTACAAGTTTCTTTGTATGCTCGTAGTTAGTAATAGATCCTCCCATATGTACGGAAAGACTTTCTCTCTTTGGTCATTTATATCTGTTGGTAGAATTACACTCTGAGATAGACATTACCTTAGGTAATGTTCAATATTGCTGCCAACGACTCTATATTTGCTCGGAAATATAAGGGGGTTGTACACTAATCTGTGCATCGCACCAAAAAAGTCTAGATAACGTGAACATGCTCAACTCTCCCATACTTTATTAATGATCGCATCAAATTTAGAATCCCAAAAAAAATATTTCTAAAATCAAAGGAAAAAAATCGATAAATACTTATATTGTAATAATATTTATCTAATTAACGTATACAAATCAATTAAAAAGAAAATAATTTTTTATTATATCTCAAACTCTTGATAGTAAAATTCCTTTGTGGCCTGAGAGATATTCTTCCATACATAACCCTCAAGATCAATCTTCTCCTTAAATTTGGATGTCATATTTCTTGAGCACAGTCCAAATGGAATTAACCTAATATAAAAATAAATAATTTTATACTATTTTTAAAATTTAAACTTATAAATTAATTATAAACAAATAGTGTTTTATTTATTTTCACTTACAGATTATTGACAATTGTGATGTAAGTTTTTCTATCAAGTCCCTTAACTCCAAGTTGGTGGCTACCTCCTTCATCTGCATCGTTTACCTTAGATATCTCTGCCGCTATAGGGGCAATGGTTGATGTAGGGGTGGTGGATGGTGTAGCATCAGGTACGTAAAGTGATGCCTCATTTGCAAGTGTAGTAGGTGATTCATTTGCAGCTCTAGAATGTGATGGTTCACCTTGACAGTAAGTACCTCCGAATCGTTGTCTGAACCTAGGTCGCATTATATCATGTTTTCTCTTTGGTGACATATTTCAACCTGAAATTCATATTTGATTGAATTTTCTAGAAATATAAGAATTTGAATTTAATATTTTACACAATATATTGAAAAGGAAATATTTGATTTGTTGAATACTATATCCAATTACAAAGACAAATTAATCGCTATCATCACTAAATTGTAAATTAAAATCATCTTCTTTTTCTGAAGAAAAAGAATCAAACTCAGGTTCCTCTTCAGATCTCTAGCCCTCGTAATCCTCTCCAGATGAAATTTCAACAAATTCATTAGATAGATCATTCAAAGGTTCATTATTGTCATATGTGACAGATGTGTTTACTTCATAAACATCTTCTTGAAATGCTTCACTTTTAATTCTCTGTTTTCTTTTTCCATGTGATTCAAAAATATCTATAGGTTTAATTTTGCAAACGGCCAACCAATCTGACTTATCTAGTCGTAAGCTAGGAAAAGGGACATAATACACCTGAATTGCTTTCTTTATCAACACGAAAGTTTTAAATTGTCTCAATCTTCATTGGTTTTTGATTTTATCTAGATTGTATCAGCTATGCACTTTTGTACCAATATTTGATCAAACTAGTCACACTTAAATATCACACTTCGCTTTATTGGCAATGCAGGGTACACAATTTCAAGTATCTTAATAATTTTACAATAGTAATCCATCATTTCTCCTTGTATGCAAACTTCACTATTTATTGTTGTCATGCTATGACCATAATATTTTGTATGATATTTGTATCCATTAATAAAATATACCAGATAAGATTTAACAGTTCACAGAGATCCCTTTATAAGACCACATATGAACTTGTTCTCTATTGAATTTTATAAGGCCTATACAAAGAAATTATCATATCAAAGAGTATAATGTCATTTGAATACTTAAATCTTATAGTTCAATCGTTTCAATATTTGGAAGTGAAAACTTATAGGTTTCTCGACCCATCAAAGAAAGTGTCTTCTAACTTCTTTATTGATATCATCTTGTGTTTTGTCGGGCATTAGCTCGTGTAACAATTCCTCGTATAATCTAAAAATATTATTATGTATTTCAGTTATGAAAAACATTAAATTTTAAAACCCAAATAATCAATTTCAACTTACTACACGAAAGGTTGAACCTTTTGACAGTTCAATAAAATGTAATAATGGACAGGCTCAATTTCTTCCTTTGTTAATATTCTTCTTATTGAACGTCCATATGTTCATCCAAGATATGTGAAAATAGATAAGTTATCATCAGCATCACTCGTTCATGCCCCATCGTCATTACGAGGAGTTTTTCTTTCTCTTGTGTGAACATGCGGCTCAAATTAATATGAACAAATTGTACTAACTTCCTCCACTAAATAAGTATTACATATTGAACCTTTAATACTAGTGTTAGCCCCGAAATTTTTTTATGTCATTAAGCATGATTAAAGGAAATTGAGGTATTAATAGATAAAATTAAGTGACATTTACTAAGTATAGTAGCGTTGATTAAGTAGGTAGC
>JANZLD010000009.1:47258748-47274755 GCA_026413575.1 Erythroxylum carthagenense | reverse complement strand
ATTTTATTTTAATATTTGAATTATATAAAATTAAATTTAAAGTATAAAAATATTCAAATAAAATTTGATTTAATAATTAATGTATATTTCAAACAAATATTAGTTTAGAAATAAATTTTTAAAATTTAAATTATTTATCTTATTAAAATAACATAAATTTATTAATAAATTTTTAATAAATATTATATAAGAGATTACATAAATTTATTTAATTAAAAATAATTTATCTTTAAGTTTATCTAAAATTTAATTATTAATGATAAAAATACAATTACATTAACATTAACAACCAAACAAGTTTTTGTTTTTATTTGAAAGAAAAACAAAAACTAAAAACAAAAAACAAAAAAACTACAACAGAAAAATAGAAGTAGAACTCAACGGCCCCCTAAGTTTATGAATCGTCTTATTTTAAAGTTTGTGATATTGGTTAAATTTTCATATTAACATCCAACTAAAAAAGGATAAATATGCATAAATAAAATTGTATCTTCAAATAAAAATTTAATGTATTAAATTATGTAATCGTGTAAACAATTGTTAATTCTTAATTGTAATTAATGTGAAAATTTGATAAATTTAATGTGAATATTTTCAAAATTTGTCCGTCTATGTAAACTTTATTATTGGACTAAATTAATCCAAATTCATATATAAATTATTCATTTTTTCACAATTAAATTATAGATATTATATAGATAAATTAATTTTAATATTTAATATTTACTTTAAGTAAAAATTTAACAACACATATAATCATCATCATCATTACACTCAGTCTGAAATTTCGCAATAACAATAAATGTAATAAATTTACAAAATAAAACATACAATAATAACAATAACTTAGTAAAAATCTCACTAATATGCTATAGTTTAAAAAGGTTCGGTAATTAGGAGAAATCCAATTGAATGGAACGTTTTCCTTAACTATTAGATAATCTATTTTTAAAAAATTTATAAAATGAAACACAATTATGTCAATTCATGTTCATGTTGACATAAAATCAATTAAAGCACGTGGCGTCCCTTGTCTGTTTTCCTTTTTCTTACATTTCCATTTGTTCATATACTATGTTCTCTTACAATCTCATTAACCTAGTAACCGATTTCCATACGATTTGACAAGATGGAAGATTAAGCTTGTCCTTTCTTGTTGTCTGGTGCACTTCTTAGACAAAATGAAGAGAGGTTCTTCGTCAAAGTCTGTACATGCGTCTCACACTATTTTGGTTTTATCTACCAAACCCTGATTTATCATTATGAGGATTCGAAAGAGCGGAAGGTTCTCCATACTCTTGTTTATGCAAGAGTCTGGAGTTGAGCCGGTACAAGCATACTCATGCCAGCTCAACCAGTCTCCATGGGATGTGATTCCTGTATCTGAAGAAGAGGTTAGTCTCTCCGTTCTTGTTTATAGATCTACTAAAACCCTAATCTTAGAATTTCGTCTTTATGCCCTCTCATTTTCCATGTAATTTTCAAATAGTTTAGGTGTATATTGCATTAAGTTTTTACAAGTTCGAGTATATCTCTAACCAGGTTTTTTTCTTATTTTGTCACGTATTGATTCTTAAATGGAATTCAAGTTTAATGAGTATTTGTCGTTTATCTCATCCATGTTTTTGATTCTTTCTAATTTCACATTCTTGCTTTCCCTTTCCAGCGCAAAGAAGGAAGGAAGTCTAAGGAAAATGGGACGGTTGAAGACTCCATTGACGCAGTTCGAAGGTAAACTTTCGTATATTCAATAATACTTCTTGTCGAAATTTTACTTTTTATGTGAATTAGGGTTTCTAAAGCAGTTCAACAGTTGATGAGTAGGTATAATTCGAGATTAACGATGAACATCAAACCTCTAACGATCACTAAAATTGAAAGAAAAGAACGAGAGTGATCATTATGTGAATGGAAAGGGCTCTCGTAACGATATTCTGCACTTAACCTTACGCAATCCTCAACAGTAAAACTCTGTTCCAAACTTAAAAATGGTGTGACAGGGAACGTGTGAGGTCGACTCTGAAAGGGCCAAGAAGTGGTCGAAGAAAGCTGTCAACAAGGAAAAAGCAATCTCAGGATACTGACGATGAAAAATTCTTCTATTATTCTGGTTTTGACCCAAAGTGGCTGGGCAAGAGAAGAGCCACAGATAAAGCAGAGGACAACAACGGTGCTTGTAGGGATTCTGAGAATGGTGCTTCTTCTTCTGTTACAATGGATGCTAGTTCTTCAAAGGATGTGTCATCGTCTTCAATGGAAACCTGAGTATGACAAAAGGGTTTCTTCTGTAGTTACTAAGGATAAGACAAAACTAGTGAGTTGCTTTATTATCTGTAGTGACAGAATTTAACTTATATACCTGTGAAGACAACTGTAGAATTGAAGCAAGAACAACGAAATGATCTTATGGAGTCTTAAAAGTATAAGTTGTTTTTTTTTCAATCAAACGTGTTTTGATAGTGCGGGATCTTTTGTACCTTATACTTTCTTCACCTTTTTCTATTAAATCTTAGTCATTTATTTATATAAGGTCTCATATAAATAAATAGTTGAGATTTAACGAGATAAGATAAGGAACAAGATTTATATAAGACTCACAAAATTTCATATATAAATAAATAGTTAAGATTTAACGAGTCAGGATAAGTAAAAAAGAAGGGACAAAAGAACGGTTCTCGTTTTGATGATGCAATTCACTAGGTAATTACCTTTATAAAGGGTACCGCAGTACGAAATAAGGAAAGATTAGGTAAACAGAACTATGGAAAGCCAAGTATTGTTTCTTTATATACTGTGTGCTGTAGTGAGCAAGTAACTATATAGGTAATTAATAACGTACCAACAAAAAATAATAATTATTTTAAAAATATAAATTTCTTTAATTAATAATAACAATCACTAATTTCTGACTCTATACACCGAGGCTTGACTTAGGGTAAAATGTTAAAAATATATATTTCTTTAATTAATAATAACAATCACTAAGATCATTAGATTTGGACTTGAATTCGATTCAATTCAAGATTATAAGCTCAAACTCAAACTCAATTAAGTCTTAACATTATTTTATCTAAAAATTTTGAGCTTCATTTTAATAATTCAAGTTTAAGTTCGACCCAGAACTTAAAAAATACTTGAATTAAATATGAAACTCAATCATTTAAACCAGATTTATTAATTTTAAAATTAAGGGAATGCTTGGTTGATGGATTTAGGAAGAAGTTAGTGAGTAGGGAATGAAAAGTTAGTGGTTAGTTGTTGATTATCATTATAAGGGTAATAATTTGATATCTACTTTTGGGAAATCCTCCATACCCTTCATTTGAGGCGCTTGGTTCACAAAAAATAATAGGATGAGAATGAGAATAAATATAGTTAAGAATGAGAATAGAATATAGTCAATAATAAATCTCATTCCTCTGGTAATCCAAAAGAATGGAGTATTGCTGAAAATGGAAGAATGAAAGTGTTATCTCTGTTGATACCAAACATGAATTTTTATTCCGTAGCCATATCCTTTTTTCCATTACCCCCAAATAAGCACCCCTTATTAGAGGAATGATACTGATTCCTTAGTAGGACTTTTTAAAAAAATATATTTTTAATACTAATTAATTAATTAATTAAAATATAATTATTAATTAAAATATAATTAATTATACATATTTTAATTAATTAATATATTGTAATTAATTAATTATAATACTTTTTACAAATTAACCACTATCAATAGTAATGTTAATCATTACTTCCTCTTAACCAACTATCATAATTATAATGATAATATTTATTTTCATTCATTAATATATTTATTCTTATTCGTATTACCATTCATCCGTACTAACCAACTGCCATCTAAGTCGAATCGAGCTGAACAAATAAGCTTAAACAAATTCCAAACTTTCAAAGTGACCTTCAAATTTACGGTTACTAATAGGAATATATCAATCATAATAAATTGTAATTATCCTAAATATGGTAAAAATCAATATAGCAGATAGTTAGCCTTATTAGTAGCCTAGAGATAGACTTGGTAACGTGTATATATCTTGTACTGACAGCGTTGTATGACACATGATTCTTTCTTCTAATATTTTATATGGTATCAGAGCATCGGTTCTGGTGCTCTTGATAACTTTCTTTCACCTCCTTTGCAACTATTATGGCCAATGATGATATTGAGTCGTCCGGTGTCAAGCATGGCAACAGAACTGCTGGTATGGATCCTTCACATCCATACTATGTTCATCTCTCCGATCAACCTGGATATCTACTAGTACCAACCAAGTTGAATGGAACAAATTATCAGTCTTGGAGCAAGGCCATGATCCATGCTCTCACTGCCAAAAACAAGATGGGATTCATCGACGGGACCATCAATCCACCAGTCGCAGAAAAAGAACCCTCAGAATTTGCATTATGGAATCAATGTAATAGTATGGTGTTGTCGTGGCTTACTCACTCCGTCGAACCAGATCTCGCAGAAGGAGTGGTACATGCTACAACTGCTCAACAGGTATGGGAGGATCTACGAGATCAATTCTCGCAGAAGAATGCTCCTGCAATCTTTCAAGTCCAAAAATCAATTGCCACTATATCTCAAGGCAATTTATCTGTTGCTGCGTACTACTCGAAAATTAAGAGTCTCTGGGCAGAATTGGAGACTTATAGAACACACATCCCTTGTAATCAGGAGAAGAAGCATAGTGATCAACGAGAGGAAGACAAGCTTATGCAGTTTCTCATGGGCCTTAATGAAGCATTCAGGACTGTCAGATCCAATATCCTGATGATGGTTCCGCTGCCAAATGTTCGTCAGGCTTATTCTCTCGTGATCCAGGAAGAAAAACAGATGCAGGTCACATCAGAAACAAATGAAAAATTTTCCATTGCTGCTGCCGTCCAAGGTAAATCGTTTCCATCAAAAACTTCCAAAAATAAAACATGTGATCATTGCCATAGACCAGGCCACACCATTGATGAATGTCGAACACTGAAGTTTCATTGCACATTCTGCGACAAAGATGGTCATACTGAGGATAGATGCCGAATTAAAAATGTTGGAAACTCCCGTCCACCATCACAGCAACAATATCGTGGCAAAAGGAATGGAAGAAACAACAACTCAATGGCAAATGCAGTTGATGTCTCCCAATCAAGTGACGCAGGCAATCTCTCAAATCTTCTTCAGGAATTCACACCTGAGCAGATTCAACAATTTTCTCAGGCTTTGGCTTCATTCGGTCAGAGTAAAAATTCTGGTAATGGTGATATTTTTGTCAATGCTGCAGTTTGTCCTTCTCAACCCCTATTTGTTCCAACGTCACAAAACCTTGGATATTAGATAGCGGTGCAACAGACCACATCACAGCCGACAAAACCTTACTTTCCCATATTCAATCTCCAACTGTTTCTCTTGTCAATTTACCAACAGGATCCACAGCCTCAATTTCACACATTGGCACCGTGCCCTTTAACTCACACATTAAGTTAAATGACACTTTGTGTGTTCCATCATTCAATTTAAATCTGATTTCCGTCAGCAAATTATCAAAATCACTAAAC
Organism: Erythroxylum carthagenense; assembly: GCA_026413575.1. Taxonomy (NCBI): domain Eukaryota; kingdom Viridiplantae; phylum Streptophyta; class Magnoliopsida; order Malpighiales; family Erythroxylaceae; genus Erythroxylum; species Erythroxylum carthagenense. The sequence goes on along the minus strand of JANZLD010000009.1, from coordinate 47,269,190 downwards.
TGTTGTATAACCTTTTTCCCGGATTACTGTGTTTTGCAGGACTTGGCTACGGGGAAGACGATTGGCTCGGGTAAGCAGACTGATGGTCTCTACTATATGACACCTGTGCACGTTACTCCAGTCTCAAACCATGTCTCACACAATCCTCATCTCTGGCATATGCGTCTTGGCCATCCATCACCCTCTCGACTTAAAGTACTTGCTCCTCTTTTATCTATTCAACATGAAAGTGATTCCTTTAATAATTGCGATGTATGCCCCAAGGCAAAACAAACTCGTGTTCCATTTCCTTTAAGTTCAATACAAACTCATGCTGCATTTGATTTACTTCATTGTGATGTCTGGGGTCCGCATCAAGTGCCTACACATTCTGGTGCTAAATACTTCCTTACCATCGTTGACGACTTTACCAGGTGTACATGGTTGTTTCTCATGCATCATAAATCAGACACTGCCCATCTCCTTGAGTCCTTTATTACTTTCGCACAAAATCAATTCCATGCCACTGTTAAAGCAATCCGAACTGATAACGGCACCGAGTTTTTTTCTTTGCAACATTTTCTTAAAACTTATGGCATTGAATCCCAACGTACCTGCGCATACACCCCCCAACAAAACGGTGTGGTGGAACGCAAACATCGACACATCCTCAATGTAGCCCGTGCACTTCTTTTTCAAGCCAACCTTCCATTATCCTTTTGGGGCGAATGTGTTCTCACTGCTGTATACTTGATTAATCGTACTCCATCTCCATTACTATCCAATAAAACACCCTTTGAACTTCTTTATCATCGGGTTCCCACACTTAACCACTTAAGGGTATTTGGTTGCCTTTGTTACGCCACTCTTGTTCATCCAAAACAAAAATTTCAACCTCGTGCCACAAAGTGTATTTTTGTCGGGTATCCCCAAAGTCATAAGGGTTATAAGTTGTATGACTTAGACAACAAACAATTCCTCATCAGTCGTGATGTCCAATTCCATGAACACATATTTCCCTTTTCCTCTCACCATACTTCATCTTCAGATGTGCCAGTCCTACCCAATCTCGCTGTCAATTTTCCCCAACCTACTCCTGCACCTTCAGATAACGTTGCTACTGATCACACCGTCTCTCATTCGCTGGATTCCTTTTCTCCCAACTTGTAATCAGTTGACACCCCATCAACTCCCTCACGTTCCGCATCTCCTACCTCTCCAGTTCAGGCAGAGCCAGCCCCACGCCGCTCCACTCGTGCTAAACAGGTTCCCTTCTGGCATGCAGATTATGATATTCCCACTCGAGTTGATCAACCTCCCTCTAGCTCTAGTCCTCAATCCAGTACCAGGTATCCTCTATCCAATTATATGTCCTTTTCTCTTTTATCCTCATCGCATCGTGTTTTTTTAGCCAGTATTGCAGGTCATCATGAACCCTCTTCCTATGCTCAAGCAGTCCTTGATCCCAACTGGCAGCAGGCAATGTCAACAGAATTACAAGCCTTGGAGAAAAATAATACTTGGACCCTCGTTCCTCTTCCTTCCGGCCATAAAGCTATCAGTTGTCGTTGGGTATACAAAATCAAATATCGGTCAGATGGCAGTATCGAGCGATACAAAGCTCGTCTCGTCGCCAGAGGATACACCCAAGTCGAAGGAGTCGACTACAAGGAAACCTTCTCTCCCACAGCTAAACTCACCACCTTGCGTTGCCTTCTCACTGTGGCAGCCTCACGAAATTGGTATACCCATCAGCTAGATGTTCAGAACGCCTTCCTCCATGGCGATTTACATGAAGTTGTCTACATGACACCTCCTCCAGGACTTCGCCGACAGGGGGAGAACATTTTTTGCCGGCTCAACAAGTCCCTATATGGTCTAAAGCAAGCCTCACGTAACTGGTTTGCTACTTTTTCCGCAGTAATCCAACGGTCTGGTTATAAGCAATCTAAGGCAGACTACTCTTTGTTCACAAGAGTACAAGGTACCTCATTTACTGCAGTGCTTATTTATGTTGATGACATTCTTCTCACAGGTAATGATCTGAAAGAAATGCAACGGCTCAAAGGCTGCCTGCTGAAGCATTTTCTCATCAAAGACCTGGGTCAGTTAAAATATTTCTTGGGCATAGAGTTCTCACGGTCAAAGAACGGTATTTTCATGTCACAAAGAAAATATGCATTAGATGTTTTAAAAGAAGCAGGGTTAACAGGTGCAAAGTCAGAAAAGTTTCCCATGGAACAAAACCTGAAGTTAGCTCTCACTGATGGTGATCAACTCCACGATCCGACAAGATATCGAAGGCTAATTGGGAAATTGATTTATTTAACAGTGACAAGACCAGACATTGTTTACTCTGTGAGAACTCTCAGTCAGTTTATGCAGGATCCACGAAGACCACACTGGGACGCAACAATGAGGCTGCTTCGTTACATCAAAGGTACTCCAGGGCAAGGCCTATTACTTCCTGCCAACAATGATCTTCAATTAAAGGCATTTTGTGACTCAGACTGGGGTGGATGCCGGGAAACTCGCAGATCAATCACAGGGTTTTGTATTTTTCTTGGAACATCGTTAATTTCATGGAGATCTAAGAAGCAAACCAATGTATCCAGATCATCAGCAGAGGCAGAGTATAGGGCGATGGCCAATACATGTTTGGAATTGACTTGGTTAAATTATATACTAAGGGACTTGAAGATTATTTCATCGGAGCCATCCCCTTTGTACTGTGACAACCAAGCAGCACTTCATATTGCTGCAAACCCAGTTTTTCACGAGCGGACAAAACATATCGAGATAGATTGCCACATCGTTCGGGAAAAGTTACAAGCTGGTTTAATCAAACCATCCTATGTTCCGACAAAACAGCAACTAGCGGACATTTTCACGAAAGCTCTTGGAAGAGAACAGTTCGAAGCTTTGAGGTGCAAGTTGCGACTTCATGATATTCACTCTCCAACTTGAGGGGGAGTAATAGGAATATATCAATCATAATAAATTGTAATTATCCTAAATATGGTAAAAATCAATATAGCAGATAGTTAGCCTTATTAGTAGCCTAGAGATAGACTTGGTAACGTGTATATATCTTGTACTGACAGCGTTGTATGACACATGATTCTTTCTTCTAATATTTTATAGTTACTTCAAAGTTTAATCAATTCCAAACAAAAATATGATACTAATTTTCTCAAGATTAGGACACTGCTATAAAAATTCCATCATTATGATCATCACCACGGATGAGACAGTGGTCCGGTGATTGGACGTATATAAATGTTATATGAGACAGTGGTCCGGTGGAGGACTCAGTAAAAGAAAGAAACAGGTAATCTCCGTGGCTTTCGTTACAGAAGATAAAGATTTTTCTGGCCGGTGGCTTCTCCTACAGAAAAGATCTTTTATGTTGTCGTCACGACATAGAAATACGTATTAGTACGAGTTTAATTCCACGTTTCGACAGGCTTTTAATATATTTAATTTAGTTTTTAACATAATACAATATTTTTAAATTAGCTTTAAAAATAATAAATTATTACGAAACCACAAAAAGCCCATAAAAGAGGAAAAGCTAATCACTACAATCTCGTGGCTCATCCTCCAAACCCAAGCCAGTAACAGAAAAGCTACACCGAGTCACCGACCCCATCATCACTTGATAACGATCTGGCCGGAAAGGGCAATTTCGTCTTGCTGTTCTCAACGCTCGAAGCCTCCAAAGCAAGGGCAGGGACATTTCCGTAATTGTAGTAACCTTTGTAATAATATATAAATGTCGCGAATAACACTTAACACTCGAGCAAACGGCCTCTCGATTGTGAATGGAGCAGCAAACCTATGCGGAAGTTCATAAACCGAAGATCACCGCCTCTCCTCCGGTGACCGCCCTAACTTACGAGTCAAATTCCGACACCCCGCGTGGCGGCACGAAACATCCGGTCTACCGCGGGGTCCGCAAGCGTCGGTGGGGGAAGTGGGTGTCCGAAATCCGAGAGCCTCGCAAAAAGTCGCGTATTTGGCTAGGCTCCTTCCCGGCGCCCGAAATGGCCGCCAAAGCATACGACGTAGCTGCGTATTGTCTTAAAGGTTGTAAAGCACAGCTCAACTTTCCCGACGAGGTCGATGACTTGCCTGTACCGTCCAGTTGTACGGCCAGGGATATACAGGCAGCGGCAACAAAAGCTGCACATGCGATAATCACGTCAATGAAGAAGAGTGACAGGGATGGTGACGGTGATGGAGATGTTGATGATTTCTGGGGCGAGATTGAATTGCCGGAATTGATGAGTAATGGTCGGAGTTGGAATTCTCGCAGTTGGAGCTTCGCCGGAGATTCTTCGACGTGGCAGGAAGTAGAAGCTGTGCACCAACACTCAATGGCTTGTCCTATATAGTTCCATTAATTAGCCAACCGAGCTCGCTGGTTAATTCTGTGTGTAGATTTGAATAATTGGGTTACAGCCTAATAAAACACTAATATTATATTTGAGTTTATCAAAAGAGTTCAGATTCGAGTTTAAAGAATCGGTAATTGACTTTCGGTATGCCTTCTTACGGAGTTCAAGAGAGGCCCACCTGGTGCGAGCTGAATTGATCCCGCGTGAGCAAGAATTAGTTCGAAAATTGATGATTTAAAGACGTCTTCTTATAATTAAGACGTGTTTAAATTAATACAGTGTGAGTGAAAATTAGTTTAAAAATGGATGACTTAAAAACGCATTCTTATAATTAAAATCTTTTTAAAACACGTCGTGAGTTAACAAAAAAAATATTCCCACTTCAAGCACTGTAAACATTTTGAGAGGTTTTATCCGTACCGGTTGACCAGCTTCCTAAGATTAGGAGGCTTATTATAATTTTATTTGCTTTATATAATTACTACGTTAATGTGCATTAGGAATATAATTAATAAAAAAGTTTAAATCTGAATCAATAAAAATTATTTCAACAAAATTTAAATTTAATTTAAATTAAAAAAGAATCAATAGATTTGAAAAGGTTAATCTAATTTAATTTACAATTTGAAAGTCTTAATTAATAGCCAAATTTTAATTTTAAATGCAAAAGTCGAATGGTGTAGAGCCAAAAGAATCTTGCGATCGGAAATTATACGTACACATATTTCCCAAGCCCACTATCCCTTTCTTTCCAGCGGCAAGCTGGTCACTCGCGACCCCATTACTTTAATCACCTCAGTCCCCAACCTATGGCTTAAAAGTTAAAACTGGACCAGTTGTCCATAGACCACAAGTTTTAAATTATTAATCTATTTATACTTTCCTTTTTTATTTCAATTTCCGTTGGGTCCATTTCATAGGATCTTTCTTTCTTTTTTATTTTTTTAGCCCTCGAATAAGAGTAAAATTTTATTATTTTGTAAATGAGTTGAATTAGGAAACAAAGATAAAATGTATACAAAGGAGAGATCCAACAATAAGAAGAAGAAAAAGATTGAAGAGAGGAACTTTCGAACATTTGGAGATCTCATATTTAACTCGAAAATCTAATTTTAAATTTAAGTTCAAACTAAATCTAAGACTTAAATTTATTTTAAAAGAAGCCTAACTTAATCTAAAACTTAAAAATTTTAAAAATTAAATATAACTCAATGGGACAAATTTCGTTAGAGCTATTTTTTCTTGAGATGTGTTCCCCGTTCCTTGGCCTTACTTCTGAAATGGATCTCTTTTAAGTTTCTTTATTTTATCTGATGTTGAATTTTATAAATGGTCCAAAATAGAATTATTGCTACGGCCCGTAGAAAGAAACGTTGGACAATTTTGTCATTTCTCATAAAGTTGGATCTCAATTAGTGTAGACCAGACCCATATCAGTCTTGTGATAGTGAAGTTCGATATGGATGTTATATATAAAGGTTAAGTTCTTACGTAATTGTTCATATATCAATCGTAAGTATAAGGACAATATGACCCGTTAGAGAGCTTACAATTTGAGAAACTGTAGAAAGACCTTACTTGCGTCCTGGAGAGCAGTTCTTATAAAGACGACAACGAATTCAAGCTCATTTTAGCTTCAAAAAGCTCGCTTGAAGTTACGAAGACCGAAATCAGGTACTTCTGCATTTCTTCATTTCTTGCCCTTTCACGTTCAATTCAAGATACGTAACTAGGGTACCGTTATGTATTACATGTGATATCAGAGCGATGACGTGATTGGGTGGTTAAAAACGAAGATTTCCCAGTTTTCTTTTCATAACATTTTCAGATATTTTACTTATGTTTCTCGGTTTTTCTTGTTTTTTATTACATGAAATTAGTATATATGTGTTTAGTCTTGAGAAAAGAAAACGAGTTCGGAAGCGTGAAAAATTGGCTCGAAACTTGCCAAAAATTGCCTTTTTTCGGAGAAGTGCCTCACCGTCGACACGTCAGGTGCGTATGTCACACGCACCAAACATATCATGCGATACTGACCGGATGTGTGTCTAGCGTGTGCGACCCACGCGCCAGCTTCAATGGGCACATTTGCACATCACCGTGTGTGTGTGACACGAACCAGACTCGTCCTTCACGCATCTACTGGGCACGAGCAGCTGACGTCAACCGTTGACGTTGGCTGACATCATGCTAGCGTTAGTCGTACAAAATTTCTATAGTATTTTATGTATTAAAAAACAAAAAATTTAGATTTCCTTCAAGGGTACCCTAGGTTGTTTTGAGTCAATTTTCAGGTCCGATAAATTCATAAAGTGAGTTTTTTCATTTTTCTAGATTTATTATATTAGTAATAAATTAAAGTTTAACTCCAGAAAAAAAATAATTAAGGTGTTTTGAATCCAATTTCGAGTAAATTTTTATGCTTCAGACATCATGTGAGGGAGATATTTCAAGTTTTTATATCTTGGGTCTCATGTTTAGTATTCGGGATTGCATGATAGTTACTCGGAAAAGAAATTGAGACATTCTAGAGCCATTTTTAGTAGATTTTTGTTCAACGAACTTGTCATAAGGAAGATACATGAGATTCTTATGTCTCAGATGATTAGTTCAGTGTCCGGTGATGCACAATAGTCATTTTATTGAGATTTTTCTTTTACGAAAGTCTCAAATGAAGTTTTTAGAGAATGTCTTTAGCACGAGTGTTTGATAATGAGATTGTGCATTCAAGTTTTTGCATTTATTGATGTTAGATTATCCATACCATATGTCCATAAAGAATGTGAGGATAACATAAAGATGTATTCCTCATGATTGTGAACTTTTTGAGTATTGATGAGGATGTAGTCACCACAGTGACCTTTCGAGTTAGTATTTTGAATTGTTCTGCTTATATGTTAAGGGATGACTTTGGTCTCATGTTTGGTTATTCTATCCACAGGTATTGGTTATTCTGCCCATAGGTGTTGGTCTTACATGAGATTTTGAAATATACATAAAGGTGTTGGATAGAGGAAAGTCGTTGCTTGAATGATCTATTCGCTCACAGGTGGTAGTGTAATGAGAGTTGATGATTTGTACTTTGATCACTTTTATGTAGAAGTCTAGTCGCATATATTATGTATTCAGCCAATAGGTATTTCATAATATATGTGACTGAATTTTCAAAAAAGATAATCTTTATTGGCTTTGAATATCATCGTTGTCCAACATTTGTGCTGATTTAAACATTATCATTTTACAGAAACCTTTTTGGTCAATAAAATCAGTGTCACCAGTGAAACCCTGAGTGGTTTCAATACAAAGAAATGAATGAAAGATGTATTGAATGCTATGAAGATAGTTGAGGTTGATATGGCCATACAAATGAATAGGTTATCTTCACCTACATCCATGAGCTTGAGTGCTCATAAAGTAGCTTATGAAGCCTATGATCAGTCTAGTAGATTAAGTCTGATGACCATTAGGAGATCCATACTTGACCATCTGCTAAGTGGACTTCCGGATATAGACATAACAAAGGAGTTTTTTGTTAATATCTCCCAGAGGTACACAGTCTTATATAATGTTAAGATAAATGCCTTAATAAAAGAATTATTCTCCATGAGATATATAGGAGAAAGGGGGAGTAATGAAGTACATATAAAAAATGATTCATCTTCACAATAGACTGAAGATGCTAAATATTTGTCAGCAAGTAATATGTCATCACCAAATTACTAAACTTTGGAGGGAGTGTGCTTAGAGTCTGATGACCAATGAAGACATTAAGAAGAGGAATGGGACTTCAACACTTTAATAGACCATTGCCTTGTTGAGAAGGAGAAACTCAAGTTTGCTACTCTTACAACCCTCAAAACAACTAAAGGGAAGGCAAAGATGAAGCTCGCTAAGTTCAAAGGTAGATAGTCAAAATCTTCTCCACATACTGACGCTAGCCAAACCAGTGTTGGTAAAGATCCACATGACATAAAGAAATCAGCAGTATAACGCCTAGAAGGAAGGACTATGACCATCAGGTAACTCTTTAACTTATTAATTTATGAATTTAATTTGCAATAGTCACATTAAGTATTTAGTGGCTATATAGTGGAACATCTTATCACGATGCTTCCACAATGTAGTAGTTCATATCCATAATATAGTCAAATAAATGGAAGGAGAATTGAGGGTTCACAACAATGAAGAAGTAGAAGTAATATTTATAGGGAATGTATGTACTGATTTTGATTTTTACATGACACATTTTATATATGATCTTTTGATCAATTTTGGACAAAGATTCATTTTTTATTTTTAATACTTTTGTTGTACAATTGTTGTTTAATGCAAAATATAATGGTACATCTTTCTTGTCATATGATTTGTATAGAATGTGTCTTACCCCGAATTAGATATATACTTCTTCATATCTTGCCAAACAAGTTATCAAATGAAGAAACCTGATGAATGAGAAGTTATATATAGTGTGGCATAAAAGTTTAAGCCACATTTCTAGAACTAGGGTTGAGAGATTGATTAAGGAAAGCATTCTCTCAAGTCTAGATTATGATGATCTAGTATTATGTGCTAACTGTTGCATGGATAAGTTGACTAATAAAGAAGAAGAGTCAACTTGTGCTTTTGACTTGTTGAGTCTGATACATTAAGATATCGGAAGACCTTATACAGTTGCATTGTACAATTCCAAATGTATTCTAACATTTGTTGATAATTATTCCCTTTATAGCTATGTGTTCTTGCTTAAAGACTAAAGGTTGATAACTAATTGGGAAACATAGTATTTTTGGACTTTAAAAGGTCCATCTGTCAAATATTTAGAATCAGTTGGAATAGTGACTTAATTCACTATGTCGACTAGCTCTGAACAAATTGTGTATTATCGAAAGGTATAACTGCACCCTAAAGAATTTGAAGAAGTCAATGCAGAACATGACTAATCTACCTAATTATTTAAAAGTTTAGAAACTCAGCTTTACATACATTCGTATATGGGGCTGCCCTATTGAGGTAGCATAATTCTTATAAAGAAAGTTTGTATACTCGTTACGCTCATTACTATTTAGTAAGATATCCTAGCCACTTTAAGGCTACAACTTTTATTGTAGAGAATGAGGGACCGGGATAGTAAAATTATAAACAACTAAGTTTCTGGAATACAATGTTTACAATGATGGCGTGCTCTTTGACCCTTCGGATGATAGTAGGGCATATACTACAATTATCATATTGCCATTACTCATATAGATAGATCTGGTGGATCTAGGTCTCTGTACCGTGTCTGTATAGGAACAAGAACCCATACCTGTACACACAACAATTTCTGGGGATACAAGATCTAATACAATTACGTAAATCCACTAGAGTAAGACGACCTGCTATATCATCTGATTTCATAGTCTATCAGGTGAAAGACTATGCTATTAGACATGTTATAGATCTAGTTACTTTTACAGAAGTTGTTTATGGACCCAATGCAGATTTGTGGTGGGTTACAATGACTGATGAGATGTAAGCCATGAAGTATAGTAAGGTTTGGAAGCTAGCTGATTTGCATTAGAACTACAAACCCGTTAGTTGAAAATGAAGTTAAGACCTAAAGGGTTTTGGTATAAAGTTCAGCGGTTTATGAGCTTACTCAGTTGCCTAATGATTCACTAAGGGAGACAAGTTGACCTTAATGTTACCTTTTCTCTCGTATCCTCGTAAGATACATTTTGAGTAATTATGGCAATTATAACTCATGATAATATAGAGTTATGTCATACGACTATCAAAATTGCTTTCCTAAATAAAGAACCTTATAAAGAGGTCTATATGGTACAACCTGAAGGATTCCAAGATCCAGATGGAACTGACATTATTTGCGCATTATGCAGATCAATATATGATTTACATCAAACCTCTTGAATGTAACATCTCGGTACCAACGGGAAGGATAAAATAGGAAATATGGGTGTTTAGTGAGAGCTTAGTAATGCAATTGTGTTGGGCCCCGATCCGCTTTAAACGTATTTGATTTATTTTGAGGTTAATTGGAATAATTTGAGATTTAATGTTTAA
>JANZLD010000009.1:47228449-47253832 GCA_026413575.1 Erythroxylum carthagenense | reverse complement strand
GGGTAAGTTCGGGTAATTGAAAGTTCGGGTTCGGGCCGGGTAAGGCAAAAAAAATTTCGGGTAATTCGGGCCGGGCCTGAATAGTAAAAATCCGGCCCGAATTACCCGAATGCTCACCCCTACCTGCCCCGTTTATTCGGGGCAAAATATGCCCCCATACCCGCCCCGTTCCGGTCGGGGAATGTCGGATCCCCATCGGGGCGGAGCTTTTTGCCATCCCTACTAAAAACTCAACAAATCAGGTCCTTTTTCATTACATTAGAAAAACAAAAACAAAAACAAAAAGTGTAAATGAGCACAAACATTCTTATTAGAAAACTAATAACCAAGTCTATTCACATAAATTAAGAGGTTAAACCTCAATCGTATTTGTTTAAATTAAATGAGAATCTATCACCATTAGTAATAAAATAAGATTGAAGTTACATAATCCTTAATCACTTATTTTTAACTAATTTATTATAGATAACATATTTAAAGTATTTAATTTTTAAGATTTTTTAAATTAGTATCAAATCTTTTAAAAATTTCAAAAATAGCAACTAAACTTTTTAAAACTTGTATAAATTAAGTCAAAATATTTTTTTTTAATGATGTGATCATCATCATCATCACACCCAGTACAGAATCCCATAATAAAATAAGATATTGGAAGGTTTGATAGTATGCAGTTTTATCCGTACAAAATAGAAAGATTGTTTTCGATAGACCCCCATATAAATGTAACAATAAAAGAGTGGAGTAGGTTAAAAAAAATTATGATTTGATATATTTATTAATTGCCATGTAAATATTTATATATTAGTCACATCAGTTAAAGTTAATTTAAAGGAAATTAATAAAGTTTTAAAAAATTAATTACTTAATTAAAAATTTTAAAATTAAAAACTGAATTTAAAAATAAGTTCGATCGAACCTCACTCGTTATTATGTTTAGTTTTACTCTACAAAAGAGAATTTGGGCCTGAGGAGCTTATAAACCTTATCTTCACAACTAAGATCCACTAGAAGCCCACTACATACGATTAACAGATTTGAGTTCATAACTATAATAAAAAATTTAAATTAAAAGAAATATTTAAGAAATAGCCCAAAACCTAGCCACGTGTCGCGTGCACGCTTCCCATTTTCAAATTTTCATTTTGTACAATGCTGCAAAACCCAGAATTCGAAAACCTAACATCGATCAATCATGACGTGGACGCCGGAATCCCTCTCCAAATGCTTCCTCGACACCCTTTCTCCTTCACCGGAGCCCCGCCGTGCCGCAGAGGCCAAACTCGCTGAGCTCGCAAACAACCCCGAATACGGCCTGGCTGTTCTTGAACTAGTTGCCAATCCCGCCGTCGACGAACAAATCCGCCAAGCCGCTGCTGTCAACTTTAAAAATCATCTCCGGTCTCGCTGGTCTCCACTTCCGGAGGCCGGCGACTCCCCAATCTCAGACACTGTAAAGACTCAGATCAAAACATTGATAGTCTCTCTAATGCTGAACTCCTCTCCTCGCATTCAGTCACAGCTCAGCGAATCGCTCTCCCTTATTGGAAAATACGACTTCCCTAAATCCTGGCCCTCTTTGCTTCCAGAGCTCGTCTCGAATTTGCGTTTGGCTTCTGAATCCAACAATTACGCTTCTATTAACGGTATTCTCGGTACAGCCAACTCTATCTTCAAGAAGTTCCGTTACCAATATAAGAGCAATGATCTTTTCATTGATTTAAAGTACTGTCTTGACAATTTTGCTGCACCATTACTAGAAATTTTCCTTAGAACTGCCTCATTGATTGATTTGGCTGTAAATGCTGGCAGTGCGACTCCTGCAACCCTAAAGCCGTTGTTTGAGTCACAAAGAATTTGTTGTAGGATATTCTTTTCGTTGAATTTCCAGGAATTGCCTGAATTTTTCGAGGATCACATGAGGGAGTGGATGACTGAATTTAGGAAATACTTAACTAGTAATTATCCGCTCTTGGAAGATAATGCTGATGGCTTAGGTCTTGTTGATGACGTTAGGGCTGCAGTGTGTGAGAATCTTAGTCTTTATATGGAGAAGAATGAAGAAGAGTTTCAGGAGTATTTGAACGACTTTGCTCTTGCTGTTTGGACTTTGTTAGGGAATGCGTCGCAATCTTCTGGACGTGACAGGTTAGCTATTACAGCAATAAAGTTCTTGACTACTGTTAGTACAAGTGTGCATCATAGCTTATTTGCTGGGGATGGAGTCATAGTGCAGATTTGTCAGAGCATTGTGATTCCGAATGTACGGTTGAGGGATGATGATGAGGAGGTCTTTGAGATGAATTATGTTGAGTTTATAAGGAGGGATATGGAGGGGAGTGATCTTGATACTAAAAGGAGGATTGCCTGTGAATTGCTTAAAGGGATAGCTGCTAATTATAAGAATCAGGTAACTCATGCAGTTACTGCTCAGATACAGAATTTGTTGGGTTCATATGCTGCAAACCCTGCAGCAAATTGGAAGGACAAGGATTGTGCAGTATACTTGGTTGTGTCGCTTGCGAGTAAGAAAGCTGGGGGTACTAATGTTTCAACTGATATTGTTAATGTTCAGAGCTTCTTCACGTCTGTTATAGTGCCTGAGCTGCAGAATCAAGATATTAATGGGTATTCAATGCTAAAAGCTGGTGCGCTCAAATTTTTTACTGTCTTTAGAAATGATATACCAAAGCCTCTTGCTCTTCAGTTGTTCCCAGATTTGGTAAGGTACCTTAGTGCAGAATCAAACGTGGTTCATTCTTATGCTGCAAGCTGCATAGAGAAACTCCTGTTGGTCAAGGATGATGGAGGACGAGCAAGGTATACCTCAGCTGATATAACTCCATTCATGCAAGCCCTGATGAATAACCTTTTTACCGCCTTAAGGTTTCCTGAGTCTGAGGAGAACCAATACATAATGAAATGTATCATGCGGGTGCTAGGAGTGGCAGAAATTTCCTCTGACGTTGCTGGACCTTGCATTGCTGGACTGACCTCAGTTCTGAATGAAGTTTGTAAGAATCCAAAGAATCCAATTTTCAACCACTATTTGTTTGAGTCGGTAGCCATTCTTATAAGACGAGCATGTGAGAGGGACATCAGTCTCGTATCTGCTTTTGAATCAAGCCTATTTCCCAGCATTCAATTGATCTTGGCAAATGATGTTACTGAGTTCTGGCCGTATGCATTCCAGCTTTTGGCTCAACTTATGGAGTTAAATAGACTGCCCGTCCCAGCTATTTATATGCAAATTTTCGCTCTTCTTCTCTCTCCTGAATCATGGAACCGAAACTCAAACGTACCTGCTCTTGTGAGTCTACTTCAAGCTTTCCTTCATAAAGCACCTCGTGAGATTAATCAAGAAGGAAGACTGAGCCAAGTGCTTGGAATATTCAACAAGCTTGTCTCATCCCCAAGCACTGATGAACAAGGGTTTTATGTGCTTAACACTGTTATCGAGAGTCTTGACTATTCTGTTATTGCTGCCTACATGGTTCACATTTGGAATGCCCTGTTTACACGGCTGCAGAAGAAGCGGACAGTAAAGTTTCTAAAGTGCTTTTTGATTTTTATGTCTTTGTTTTTGGTGAAGCATGATTCTGCAAGCCTTGTGGATACAATGAATTCAGTTCAACCAAATATATTTATGATGATTTTGGAGCAGTTCTGGATACCCAATCTCAAGCTAATCACTGGGCATATTGAGGTTAAATTGACTGCAGTGGCGTCGACCAAACTTATCTGTGAATCTCCCAGTCTTTTGGATTCCGCAGCTGTTAGACACTGGGGAAAGATGCTGGACAGCATTGTTACACTTCTATCACAGCCAGAGGAAAATAGATTGGAAGAGGAACCAGAAATGCCAGATATTGCAGACACTGTCAGTTACACTGTCTCCTTTGTTAAACTTTACAATGCTGGGAAGAAGGAGGAAGATCCTCTAAAGAACATCAAGGATCCAAAGGAATTCTTAGTGACTTCATTGGCTAAGCTTGCTGCTCTTTCTCCTGGGAGGTATCCTCAGATAATCAGTGAAAACCTCGATCCTGCAAATCAAGCAGCACTACTGCAGCTTTGTAGCACCTACAACCGTCCAATTGTTTGAGTAAGTCTTCATCTTATATTATGTGTTGTCCTCGTGATCTTTTCCTGTCTGAGAAATTGTAATATGGTTCATATACTGGATTCGATCTGTATTATAACTGCGTTAGATTTTGAATCTAACGGGAGCTTGATAGTCTCAGTGGTAGTCTTAACTTGCAAAAATTGCAAAAAGAAAGGCTTAAATTAATGCTATTTCATTCCGGTGCTATTATATAGGGGACATTTTAGCTTATCTTTAAACTGATTAATCTAATCAAATATTAGAAAATAAAAAACATCTAATTGTGTTCATTTACAGAATGTTTCCCAAGAAGGTACTTATTCATCAGAGTTTCAACAAATCTTTTCAGTGTCCATTTATGGGTGGATTCTTCAACTTGTTGAATTGGTCCACGGGAACTGTTTGACAGCCTCCAATAGCTCACCTTACTAGAATGTGATGGTGGATATGCTATGTGGACTTTCGGGTTCTGATAAGGCCCTCCTTGGCATATTTGTGAAGAGTTCTACACGTCTTGTTCAGCATACATCTGATCCATGGCGAATCACGGACTAACATTATCATCGTTGAGTTGGTAGAGTCAGCAGTTTTTTCATCTAACTATGCTACACAGTCGTCACTGAGCTCTTCATTGCAGAAGAGGATGTCTTTTAAGAGGAAATACAATGCAAGAATCACAGGTTTTATATGGCACACTTTTCTCCAGCGGTATTACAGGACCCTACGACAGCCTGTTTCCTTCGGCTGATGGCTACGTTGACCTTCTTCTGAAAGAGGGCCACACATGGGTGATGGCTGTAAGATCATCATAGTAACAATCTTTTATCATTTGCCACGCAACAAAGAGTTGGGAAGTTTTGGCATGTTTCCAATGGCCGGATTTAAGGCATAGTTTCTGTCATAACTGTTTGCAGGTTTCAATTGTCTAGCAATGGGATTTTGAGCATGTTCCGTCCTGAAATCATGTTAAGTCCGAATTCATTGGGCTTTGAAGGGCCGGCTGAAATCCAATCCGAACGGCTCGAATTGTTTCTCTAAAATGTCGAATGTTTTGTTTCTTCTTAAAATGACATCGTTGTAGTCTATAAATTTAAGAGATTCAAGAACAAATCAATTTAGTCTATAAATTTAAAATAATATCATTTTGGTATATAAATTTAAGAAATTTAGGAATAAAACTGTTTTGTGTGACTGGAAATTATAATTTTATAATTATAAAAGGCCAATTTTATAATTATAAAGGGCCGTAGACCGACTTTTAAAAGCAATGCTGCTTAAGTCTAACCAATCATTTTTGACACAAGTGCAACTATTGCCCTTTGATTTGTTTTTTCCGAAAAAGGCCCTTTGATGTTGGCGAAGAAGCGAGGGTTTAAGTGACCTTTTTCATTTCTTAATTATACTACTAATCACTGAAGCTTAGCATCACCCATATGACATGCATGCGTAAGGCCCTAATTATTGTCCTGACTACTCCAATTAACTTAACCTTTTCACCTTAATGACACGTTCTAGGCCTTATTTGACCACTAACTGGTGAAGAAGATCCACTCATCTAAATAAGCCTATAACCCTATGATTACATAGGTTTATAGGGACAATAGCCTAATCTAAACCTATCTGTAAATCATATCTATTATTGATGTTGTCACAAGTGGGCTTCTCAGGAAAAACGACATCAAATTCACAAGGAAAGGAAGGGGAGCAACTCTTTTTATGGTGTCATTTTCCAAATCTTTTTTAGGTCATCATTTTCAAAGACAAAAGCAGGACATCTCGGAGATGGGTCCTTTGTTCATCAATATCCTCCAATTAGGTGATTCATTGGAGTTAGGGATAGGACATTTACTAATTAACCCTTCGTGTATTTGATAGTTTTTTATCGGGTCGTCATTTTTTTTATTACATTAGGTATCCTAATTTAGTCGGACTAATTTTAATCCCCTAAGACCTCACTCCAAGAGCGCTAGAGGGGGTAAACCTAGAAATCTCAAGATCCCTCAGGTTCTTACGTCGCCTGTACACGTCTGCGCACAAGGAGTCTTCACATACTTGATTGTTCAGCTGATGATTGATCGCTGGCCTCTCCTTGCTCAGCATCAAATTCCCATCAGCCCTCAGGTTCCCATCAGCCCCCAAGTTTCCTAATAGCTCCAACTCCCACACTGCAGCTGAAAGCAAGACGTCCGTAATTGATCCGATCAAGGAGCTGTGTCCAGGGAGCTAGAGGATCATCAATAAGAATAATGTCTATTTCTCCACTGTTGGCGTGACTCGAACTCAAGACCTCCTGAAAAGGAGAATCCTAAGTGAGGAGCTCTGACCACTCAGGCCACTCTTACTTATTACCGGGTCGTCATTATTGTTATTATTGTCGGTATTGTTATATTGATGCTAACTATAATTATGGTATAATTCATATTTCTTCAATTATTTAGAGTAAAATATTTTGGAATCTTTGCAATATGCATTGAATAATAAACTTAGGGGTTGAAGATTGAGCATGCCTAAAATCCACTCAAGGATGTAATTAGAAATTCCTAGGATGATTAATATAACTCAAGATTTGTGAATGCACTACACTTTCGAGGAACGACAGCCTCCAAATATTGGTTCCAAAGATCGCTATGATTGCCCATGTTTGTGCTTTGTGACCCCACCATCATATGGTTCGCCCATGGCCATGGATGTACTCTTGGTCCCCCACCACGCACCGTTCCTCCCCCAAACTTTGATTACCTACTCTAAGCACTGAGTTGGACGTCCAATTAGGGTTCTAAAACACGCCAATTAGAGGTGATATTGTAATGCTAGTTAATTTGGATTGGTGATAGCTTTTAGGTCATCCATCCAATCCTTTGCCATTCATATGGATTACCATGTGATCCAACGGTACTCATAAAGCAAAAAGCACTAATGGTCATAGTATAATGGACTTGCCAATTTCCAAACTAACCAATCACGTGTCTCTTCAGTTGAGTTCATTTCAACGTTAGACCAAGGATGGAATAAGTTAAATGAATGATGCTTTGCCTCAAAGGAACTACAAATCCAAACATTCCTTTGTGTGTGAGTGTGTGAGTGCAGAAACTTATTATCTCCACAATCCCTTTTTTTTATATATAATTTCACAACATAACAACCAACTGATTATATACTTTTTAAATTCATAAACTTGTAAAATCAAACTAAAGCACTTAAATTCTTATTACAAGATAGTCCAATAATGCATTGGTAATAAAATTATTCTTGTGCAAATTTTAAAAGTGACTTAATTAGTCCGAACTGATTAACATAAACAACATTTTTTAATAAATTATGTGAAAATATCATCATTTTAAATAGAGATAATAATTAGTCCAAAACCAACAAGTTAAGCTTATTTAAATCGGATTTTGAATCAACCACCCTCTAATCAATCAACGTATCAAATTTTAGTTAATTCAATTTTAAATTAATTTTAATTTAAAAAATGAGTTAAGCAATTTAAACAGATTAAAATAAATAACATTTTTAGATAATAGTTAGTTCAAAATCAACAAGTTCAACTTTTTCAATAAAAGAACGTAATTTTTAATAGGTTCAGATTACTTAACTCGAACTTAATTAAACTTTGAGCTAAACTTAAATTGTGTTTATCGAAAGTTTCGATGTAATGTCTAATTGTGATTCCTAACTTATTCGATTGAATTGGAACAGAATTGTTTTGAAAGAAATACATTTGGGATTGGATTTAGACTAAGGAAAAAACAAAAGATGGAGCTAAGTGGATTGGCATCCGTGTGGATAATCAAAACTTTTTGCGATAAGGAAAGGCATATCAGAAGAAAAGTGAAAGTCACTTGGCCACAAATCCTGTAACTCCTGTGTTGCCTCCGTTTCTATTTATAACCCAATCTGGTTGATTTGTAAATGGAGAATCAAATCAATGTCCCGAACCTGAACTGAAACCCCACCACGAGTGTAGTTTCGGATGGCAACTTGAGCTGATCGATCTCCACAACCTCCATCCAACGGCTAGGAACCCGTCAAACATAAGTCAAAAAGTGGATCATTATATTTTTGTACGGACGGCTTCAGATTCCAACTCCACCGATTCCTTAATTATGATTAAAAAGAACAGACTATAAAATGTAAATTAGATTTTTAAGGTTATATGGTTAGAGTGGTTAGTAGTTACTATGTTCTTGTCTCTCTTTTAAGGTTTAACAGCTAACTATAATTAACTCCTTTTCTTCCTTAAATGATGTCGTTTTATATTTTAGGTTAAAGGATATGGTGCCAAAAGACACAATAACTCTCACCGTAGCAGACAAAATTAGTAGTGTTGACTTTCAATGAGGGCAGATACGGACGAAGTTCTTAATGACTATTGACGTATCATTTATATATATTTAGTCCATTTTAAATCATTTATGATACTAATCCTTTTTTTTAATAATTAGCAAAATGGTCAAAACCCTTTTTATAAAAACAATTTTAAGACTCGAATTTTGATTTTTTATTTTTTTTCTCGTGAAAATGACTGCAAAGTTTGAATCTTAATTTAAGCTAAAAGTGAAATTTCAATTTTAAAATTTAGTTTAGTTTAAATATAAATTTTTTATTACATAAAATTAAAATGTAAGATGAAGTGACATTTTTTATATTTCAAAAAATATAGGATTTGAATAATTTAGATTTTAAAAGGCAGACTTTGAAAATTGATGTTAATACCAAAAAAAAAAAAAGAGACTTAACTTTAGTGTTTTGTAAGTTTGTGGAGATTAAACTAAATCCTAGAAAACGTGGGGAATCAAATTGGAAGTAGGAAGTCCACTAAATTCCTTTTGGTGCATCTAATCCCTTTGTCTCTTGGGGCTGAAGAAGAGCACTGAGAACTCAAAAAAATCCAACGGACCTATATGATTGTCTTCACATGTTGGAACATGAATTCCAATCTCCTTTATCCTTTTCTAGGTACCCACGTAACCTAACCTAATACTAATTCATACTTGTATTTTAATCATTTTGTAGGGTACCCTAAAACCCACCTCAAAGTATGTTGGTTTGTATGTCCGCTAATTCAAATATGATACAAAATTAGTCTAAGTATTACATTTAATGGTATCAAAAAAAGTTTCACAGTTAAAAATAATCTTTTTATAATTTAAGTGTAAGGTTGCGTGTTATTAAATCTTTGTCGATTTCACGTTTTGCATAATCTTTACCAAATATTATTGTTGAAAAAGAGTTTTTAACAAATGTGAATGCGATTTTTTCACAAATAATTTACAATCTTTACTCAATCTGGATAAAAAAATTTGACCACTATTTTATAGTTTTTAATTATAAAAAACAAATTAAATTTTTATCAACAACTAATTGAATTTTTTCTTTAGGTCATTTTTTGACCTTTTCTAATCAAGAACATTAATTCCTTAAAAAAAATTCCATCAACTTTTGTTAACATAAATTCCTCAACAATGATTTTTAAGTATTTTTCTTCAAATTATATTGCCTCTAAGTATTAAACAAAAACAAAATAAATAAAAATGAAAGAAAATGTATATCTATTATTTCAATTATATGTATGTATACAATTTGAATATGAAAAATACGTAGAATAGTGAAAACAAACCTAAAAAAAATTTAGAAAACTCCATTTAAAGATTTAAAAATTCAACTAATTCGATTGATTCAATTATAAAAATATTAAATCGTTCAATTTTTCAGTATGGTTTTTAATTTTTTATTCAAAAAATAGAATAATTTATTAATTAATCAGTTAATTTTCGTGCATTTATAAAATTTTATAAACTAAAATAAATCAATTAATTTATATTTAATAAAATTTTAATTTTATTTATGGTCTTATTAGTTTAACTTTTTTTAAAAAAAATTAGCTTTAATTAGATGTTTGAAAAAGTATAAAGAAAGGAGGACAGTAAGTGGGGTGCCTCCAGGTTTTAGGGCAGCCATAGGAAGGGACATGTATTGAATTGGTCTCCGCGTGGGGTGTACATTCAAAGTTCCTTTAGACCCACCAATCATCACGCACCTTTGCAATAATATATCATGTGAGAGATGTCAATGAGGTCAACTCCTTCTTCCTCCTCCTCTTCTTCTTCTTCCTCTTCCTATTCATCCCTCTCTCTCTCTCTACACTATTTTAATCACTTGTTGTCTTTTAATTTTAGAAGATTCCTCTGAAGATACTAAATCTTTATGCCATACCCAGAAATCAAAAGGAGCTTTTCAACGCATAAGAGTCTGGGAAAAACACATGATGATGTCGCTGTTATGGTTTACTGCAGCGTTAAAACTCATGATTCAATATCATCAAGAATTTTTTAAGAGATATAAATCTCTAATCCTAAACGAATCTACAGATTGGATGCATAAGATTATACGATAAGGTTTTAGTTATTCTCTTTTTAAATTTTGTTTATTAAATTATCAATTTTTATTTTTAGTTTCTTCGCTTTTTAATTCGACTTATTTTAATAACTGTTGTCGTTAAAAAACGATCAATTTATTAATTAATCGAATAAATTCTCGTAAATTAAAATAAATCGGTTAATTTTTATTTAACAACAATTTTCGGATTAAACTTTAAAATATTAACTTTATAAATAATACAAACATCATATGTGAAGTAATAATTATAGTCTAATTCTTATAAGAAAAATTACATGTTCATTCCGTTTATTTCTATTTAGTAAGACATCCTAACTACTTTAAATCTACAACTTTTACTATAAAGAAGGAGAGATAGGATAGTGGAAATGTAAATAATTAAGTTTTTTCAATACAATGTCTATGATGGTAGCAGACCCTTTGACCCCTAAGATAATAGCATGGTGGATACTACAATTATTATATACTCGCTATTTATACAGTTAAATTTGGTAATATAATAATATATTACAGATATCATATGTGAACTAATAAAATTTCAGTAATATAAGGAAATGTTGAATCCAATTAACCCTAATTTTAAATAACAATATGACTTACTACTTAAGTTAAAATTCATTCATAATGTCTATTTTGAACTAGTGATGGCTCAAAACCATTTATTCCTTTGCACAAAGTTAATCAGAATCTTAGTGAAAAATGCCCCAAATGAGCTCAGAAAAGAAAGATAAAAGTTAAAAACAAGTTACATGTACTAAATAAGGTATCCAAATTTCTCCTGTAATTAGTCAAAAGAGTTGCTTAATTCAGGAAAAGATATGGGAATAAATACTATGTTTGGGTTTAGTTAAAAGCTAAAAATACCTTTTGCCTTTTTTTCTTTTTTTTTTTTTGGTTTTTTCCTTTTTATCTCGATTCTCCTCCAAAGAAGAAGATGCATATGCAACTTATGACCCCTCCATTACTTCGATTCATTTCACACCATCCACTACTTCATCATACTCCACCGTTACATTGCTTTAGAGGTTGCATCTTTTTTAACATTTTATCCCCCGCGAATGAGAATGGGCGGACTTATGAGTTGGTCTTTTCTATTTTCTAAAATAAATTTTATTTTAATATTTTATCTATCGACTATCGGTAAGGATGATAATGAACCGATCCATAGATTAGTTCTGTCAAATTTTTAAAACAATATTTTTTAATTGAGTCCAGATTTGAATTGACGAGATTCAGGCTTATTCAAAGCTCAACTCTTCTAAATAAGACGATGTCATTTTGTTTAGAACAATTGAATCTTGAGTTAGCCTTATTATGGGCTTAGCCTATAATTATGCTTATTGAAAATACTTAAATCTAGACCCATGAGTTGTCCATTGCCATTCTTAACCATCAACATGCTCGACTTGAGTTATTTATTTATTTTATTTTTTATTGATTAAATATGTTATTATTCATTATTAATTATTAATAATTATTATAACTAAATAATATTTTAAATTTGTATTTAGTTTAATTATTTATAGTTAGTTTCAATTTTTAAAAATTAAAATGTAAGTTATTTAGTAAAATTATATTAAATTTAAAATCATAATATAAAATAAAATCAGAACCAAATGACTCTTTAAACAACTTTCTATGTAGTTGAGACCTTGCTGTGCGAGTTTTAATGAAGTCAAGAAGTTTATTGTTAAAAGGCTTATATAAGTAAGGTCGTGATTTCAAATCGCTCTCATGTATGCAGTAATTTAAAATTTGGGGTTAAAGCATTTCTTCCTGTAAAGGATTTACTCGGTTCGAGCGAGAATTAATCTGAGAGTAGATGACTTAAAGATGCCTTTTTATAATTGAGACTCTCCTAAAATACCTCGCAGATAATAATAATAATTAAAAAAAAAGCTTATAGAAGAGCCAATTTGATAAGTATTATAGTTGTGGATGCCTGGAAAGTGAACCAAATGGAACCTTACAAAACGCCGGCCCAGAAGATTCCGAGAGGAAAAAGGACAAGAAGATGCGATTACATGGTGATGTGTAAAGTAAATTAAGTTCCATAAGCACCGAGGAAAAAAAAAATAATAAAAAAAAGTCAGTTCCACGGCAACGACTAATCAACACTTAAATCTTATACTTAAATGTTGATGAGATCTGGATTCCACTCCACCACTTTGCTTTTCTTAACATATGCCAACTAAATATATTCCCCGTCCGTGCGATCACACACATTACTCTAATAATTTGCACATCACCATCCATTTGCTTCCTCTACATTTGGACTTTGAATGCTACTTTTAACAATCACGCACGAAAAAAGAAATACACATTTTAAAAGTAGAGCTTGCAAGTCGTTTTAAATTATTGGATGAATAATGAGAACATCTTTTTATTATATTTCAGACATACGAGAAGGAACCAAACTACAACGTGATAGAACATTAAAACAATGTCTTCAGTACAATTTTAAGTCTTAGCTGTTAGAATTTTATAAGCCACGTATATAAATATATGTACGTAGATTTTCATTCTGAATATAACCCTAATATTATATTATTTAATTTTAATAAATTAATTGGGCCTATAAATATAATAATTAATTATTAATATTGGCCTAATATGTAAAAACTTATTACGAATCATTATGGTTAATGGATCGACAATAATCTGTAAGTTAAAACTGACTATAAAAAGGGTCGTGATCTTTAAGCCAAATACACTTTTGACATTCATCTGAAAAAGGGTTTCGTCAGTTTTTTTTATTTCATAAAGAGAATTCATTTGATTTTTTGATCTTGACTTGGAAAATTATAGATCCATCAAATTTTGCTATTTACGCTTTCGCTGTATAATAAATCAAAGTTAATGTTCTTATTTGTACATATATTATTGTTTATTCGATTTACGTGTAATTCTGATTGATTGATTGTTTAGAAATATGAATAATAATTATAAGGCTAATTTTCCATCAACTTATTATTACACTAATTATTGTATTATATCTTGATTAAAAAATTTAAATAATGATTTAAAAATCAGACAAAAATTAAATTAAAAATTAAAAATTTTAAAAAACCAATTAGTGTTAAATTACCATAAAATTAGTATATAGTTAAAGATTAAACAAAATTAAAGAATTTAAAGTATAATTTAAGAAAGAGATTATCATTGTCTATTAAAAAATAAATTTTAATTTAAATTATTAAATAGTTTATTTACATTTATATAAATTAATTATTTAATAAAATTGATCAATTAATTTAAAAATTAGTTAATTTTTTTAATAAGATAAACTAAATAAAAATTGACACTGATTTAAATTTTGTGTGATTGAGATTCGATATTTTGGTTTTTAAAAAGATATTTTAATTATTTTGTTTTAACTTTTACACTTTTTTATTTGCATTCAAAATAGAATTTTACTAAAAGTGTAAAGGGTTGACTCAAAGAACAAAAAAGAGAAGGAAGTGGTAAAGTTGAGATTAACCCATTAAGCTGGTGTTTTACGCATGAAATCTTGTACGTCAACTTCGAAGATCCTTTGTTTCGTAAAGTAAGTTATCTGCTGCAATCTTTTCCTTTAATTGCTTTAAATAAATTATTATTTAAATAATATATTCGTATAATGCAATAATCAATTTTAAACACATTATTTATATCTAGAAATATAAATTTGGCAAACAATTTAATTTTAAAAAAGTTAAATACGTAAAAATCTTTATGGTTAGATAAATTTTTGTTCATTTATCATATTTTTAATGTTTTAAAAATACAATATAATTATTTTTTAAATAAGAAAGGTTATGATTAATAATTTTTAAATCAAAAAAATTAAATTATATAATGTCTTAATTATGAACTTTTGACCAGAGGGGAATTTTGAAGACCCGCACAGCGAAGTTTTCACTGTGGCTAAGAAAATGGTAGCGGAATGTCCTGCATCGAAAAAGGCAGGACAAGTGGGACAATGACACGTGTACAGAACCACGACCAGACCACGTGGCCGATATCGACGTGATGAACTATGGAGAGGGACCAATCCATCTCAACAGGTATGAGTACGTACGTTTGCACATTTGCCCAAACCCCAACCAATCGCGTGTTTCATAAAATTATATACACAAGACAACTAATTCCTTTTATTCATTACACTCAAAATTGATTATTTCTAAGAAAATAAATTTTATTCTGAAAAAATAAATTTATTATTTTGTAAAAATCTTAAGATTTTAAAAAAATTTAAATTATTGAGAAAATATGTATCTTTTATTTTTAATTAAAAAGTTAGAATTACGATGAAATAAATAAGAGGCGCGTGTTGATACGGGGAGAGTTTAGGAGCGTGGGGCTTTTAAAAATCCAAAAACTGAAGCTGACACATGAAAAACGCACAAGTCCCCAGTTACCGATGCGGTCGAGTGGGGCCCACTGAGCCAGGGGGTACACGTGGAGAAGGCTCATTGTAGCAATCTCCAGGGGAGTAATAATATCATAAAGCCTCGGACCAGAAACGAACTGGAATAAACAAAAAGAAAGAAACGAATTTTTAGAGTTTTTTTTTTTTTTAAATCTCAACCCGTTTTTGCCTGCCACGATCCAGACAAGGAAAGAGACGGCAAGACGTTACGGGGGTAACGGAGCCAGAGTATCAGGACGCGAATCGAGTGAACGGTAACGGTGGTCGAGAATCGAGATACTGTTTGGTTTGTTGAGCACAACAACCAGCGTATTTATTGATGTGACGTGTAATCAGTTGATTGCATCCCGCCGCCTTGATCAGAATCGGACGGCTCGAGATCCCTGTCGTACGGAGATCCCCTTACTCACCTGGTTGGTTTTGGTTAGGTGAATGAGCCAAAGAGCGTGGGACGGATGGGCGGAGATTATGGAAGGAGGGCATTTGGTTAATCACACCCATCAAGTCATGGGTTGGACCACCTTTAACTTTAACCCTTTTTTTTTAATTTTGTTAATAAAATACGGTAAAAACTAAAAACTGATTAAGATGTGATCCCTCAAATTATACCTCTATTTTAGTATAATAAAATAATTTAATATGTATAATTTCATTCAAAATTCTACAAATTTACTTTAAATATGTATTATTAAAAAAGTTAAAATTTGATAAAATTGTTTTCAATTCAAGCAACCATTTGATTTAGAAAATTTTGTTATTTTATTATTAAGAGTTAATTGAATATTTTGTCCAAAAATTCAAATTTACATAATTAAAAAATGTAACAAAAGCAATAATAATAATAACACATATTTCTGAAATACGGAATTTGAGAATTAAAAAAATGTAAATTTAAATTGATAAAAAGTTATATGACATTTTCTTGAATTCTCCATAAATCTTATTATTGAAAAAGGAAGAAGAATTAAACTAAGTAAAAATATTATTTCAGTGTTGGTGAATTTTATGCTAAGAAGTTCAAACTATACACTTTTTTTAAAATGAATAAGTTCATAGTCGCTACCATTTATATGTGCATTAGATAAATCTTCAAATTGATGTAACAGTCTATAGATCATATCAACCGAGTATTTCACACTAGGCATGCCTTGTACGACATATTCAACTGAGATAGCGTAAGTAGGAGGAATCGAATTTCGAACTTTTTGATTTCATGTTTTCTACTCTACTAACTTGACCACCTCTAGAGGGTGTCAAACTATGCACGATGCATCTAACTGGATAAATAAGTTGAGAAAAGCTAAAGAAAAAGAGTAAGAAAGCTATATTTTTAACTTAGGCCCACAATATATTACATTAGTTGTTAGCTAATTGTTGATTCCATCAGCTGATTTAACTAGTAGATAATGACCTTGTTTAGATATCAACTAATCAACTGTTTTTTTAGCTGATTGGTTGTTGTTAGCTGTTTGACTTTTCAAACAGCTGTTTGACTTTTCAAACAGCTATCAACATTATTTACAAAGCAGCTTTTTTATGAGTTTATTGAAAGTAAACAATTGAAAACGAAAACGCTGCAATATATGAGCATTTTGATCCAACAGCTAAAATGATATGTATCGAAATTCAACTGTACCATCTCCTATACTCATCCGCCACCAGTAGTTAAAGAAGAAAAGAGAGCATCAAACACTTCAACCCTTGCTTAAATAAGGACATTCCTTCCACTTTTCTTCTTCCACTTATTTGTGATGCTAGTCAGCCTTCAATTCTTCCATTTGTGTAATTGCGTAATATTTTGATGTTTAAATTGTATTATTGACTAATTTGCAATTAAGTACCACACGTGTCATATTTTTCTTAGTTTAATATACAAAAATTATAGCAAATAAGACAACCTAGTTGAGGTTCCTAAATACTTACATTTTAAGAACATTATTTGTTCTTATAATTGTTTTATGCAGTTATAGGTTAGAAATAAAATGTTGACCTTAAATAAAAATGAAAATAGAAAGAGTTACATAAATTTCTCATAGATGATGAAACATTATAGGAGAGCATGACTTCTCAAATATCTAAATATTATAAGAATATTCAACGAAATACTAAGATATATAATATTTATACCCTTGTAATTTTTTAAAGTCATATCCTCATAAGTTATTTTACACATAAACAGCTAACACTAAACAGTTAATTTTACCAAACATCTTTAATAAACAACTAATGCAATCAACTGGTCAAATCAACTGATATAATCAACTATCAACTAACAGCTGATAGAAGTAGCTAACAGCTAATGCAATCAGCTGATTACCAAACATGGCCAATATTAGCTGTTTATTAAAGATGTTTGGTAAAATTAGTTTTTGATGTGTAAAACAACTTACGAGGGTATGATTTTTTTAAAAAAAGGACATGAATATTATATTTCTTCGTATTTCGTTAAATATTTTTATAAGAATTTAGAATTTAGATATTTAATTTTACAAAAATTAAGTTAATAATAATAATAATAATAATAATAACCCAATGTTAAATTATCTATTAATATGAATGATGTAGCGAGTTATATCATATTAATATTTTTATATAATATGTATGGATTTTATAATTTAATAAATTAAAATATCTATAATTATAATATGACACAAATACGTATATAGTAGTTATATACTAAAAATATTAATTTGATGTGATTTTTTATATTAAAAATTAATATTATGAATTTTTAAATATAAAATAATATTATAAAATTAAATAAAGATTTAAAATTTTAATCAACCTCTTTATTATATTTTTTAAAACTTTATTACAATAAAAAAAAGTTTACTGCAGAAACACATATAGCAAAAGTACAGAGTAAATCTGTTTGTCAAATACCTTCTTAACCATATAACAAAAGTACAGAGTGAAGCTGTTTGTCAAATACCTTCTTAACCATATAGCAAAAGTATAGAGTGAAGCTGTATAGAGTGAAGCTCTTTGTCAAACACCTTCTTAACCTAGTTGGTCATTGGAAAAATGTATAAAAAGCTTTGTTATATTCCTAGTTAGGGTGAATAATAAATACCAACTAGGATTAATTAATTAGTAGCAAGAATAATTCATTAATCAAGATTTTTGATAGTAGTACTCTAATTGGTTTACTTCTTCTTCTCCATCATAACCATTTTATTTTGCATTTATAAAAAATGAAAATGGGAGACATGGGACCATGAAATTGTGGGGTTTGGTTTGGTTCTGAGATGCTCTAAGTGAACAGTGAGTGCTTAGTTTTTCATAGTAAAAAATGGGAGACAATTTCACAGCACAAAAGGACTGAGAGCCAGAAAAGGACTACTGAGTAGAGAGACAGAGTGAAGAAGAACAGAGCACAGGAGTGAATGACTACAGAGAGAGAGAGAGGGGGGGAGAGGAAAGGATTTCTATACAAATAGGCGTTGTGGGAAAAAGCTGTTTTAGGGGTTTGGTTAATATAGGTAACGTGAATTCTGGGTCTTTCGGACACAAATCTCGGCAGAGACATCCAACAACCAACGAGAGAAGGAAGAGGAGTACGAGAAGACCAACAACAACACTCTCTGAAAAGGTGTTGTCAAGAAAAACAGCTGTTTTTGTGCGACTGAGAAAACCAAAAGCAGAAGAAGCGGTTTTGTAACCGAAACAGTGAGACGAGGAAGCAGATAAAAACACTTCATTGTTGATGTTATTGTTGTTGTTGGCCATTTCCCCCATCATGAAATGAAATCAATACCTTACATAACCGTTGTTTATCATTATTGACTTCTCTTTCTGCCTCATTAAACGGGCTTGCCTTTTCCTTTCACTTTCTCTTTACCGGCTTCTTCTTCTTCTTCTTCTTCTTCTTCTTCTTCTCTGTTTCTGATAGAGCTTGACTTTTGCGATTGTTTTGATGGCTCATCTTGACGGTATTCAAAGAGAGTCTTCGTATTCTCGACTGGAAACAGGTGAGGATGCGAGAAAGATTTAGTCTTTAATGCGAAAATCTGTGGTTGTGGCGAAGAATTTCAAGAAAAGTTAATGTCTTCATACTTTGTTGACTTATGAGAAAAGAAAAAAACACTGCAGAATGGAACTTACAGTTGGACAATTTTAAAGTGAAAATGTTGGCCGCCGGCAGAGAAGATTTTTAGATATTTTCTCGTATTAGTTGATTACTTGCATTTGGGGTTTTTTTTCAGCTAAAGTTTCTAAGCTTAAGCCGCTAAATCTATGGCTTGAGAGTTTCAGTTTCTACCCTTTTCTTACTTGGGTTTTCTCAGCAACCAAACAGTGTCTGAGTCATACCACCTTGTACTCTTGTAGGTGGTGATGATCTGTATACAGAACTATGGAAGGCCTGTGCAGGGCCGTTGGTGGATGTCCCAAGGCCTGGAGAGCGAGTTTTCTACTTTCCTCAGGGTCACATGGAACAAGTACGCGATTCTGATTTCGAGATATCACTTTTGTTCAATTTGCAGTCTTTTGTTCTGTTTCTTCGAAGTCTTATTGTTATTGGTTTATGCACGCAGTTAGAAGCATCAACAAACCAGGAATTGAATCAGCAAATACCGCTGTTTAATCTTCCTCCTAAGATCCTCTGTCGTGTTGTTAACATTCGACTACTGGTATAGCTCCTCACTTTTTTCGGGAATTCTTGTTATGTAATCCCTTTCTTTGTTTTCTAAAAGGAGAACTTATTTACAGGCAGAACAAGAGACAGATGAGGTTTATGCTCAGATCACTTTGCACCCAGAAGCAGATGTAAGTGAATTTGGTTGTTCGCGATTTCCATTTCTTGTCCTTGGGTGGCGAGAGTGTCGTTGCTCATATATTAGTAATTTGCGTTTGGTTTATAGTGAAAGGAATCTAACTATCCAAGTTGAACTGTCAACTTTTTTGATGTTTTGGTTAAACTTCATAATATGATTCATTTATGAAATATTACCTATCATATAATTGAGATCTTAGTCATACTGTGCTAAAGAGCTTTAGTTCATCTTTCCAGCAAACTGAACCGACAAGTCCAGACCCATCCTTGCCTGATCCCCCGAAGCCAACAGTTCACTCATTTTGCAAAATTTTAACAGCTTCTGATACAAGCACCCATGGAGGGTTCTCTGTTCTGAGGAAGCATGCGACTGAATGCTTGCCTCCTTTGGTAATATTTTCTACTCTGGTTGTCATCGACTTGAGCCTCTGGCCGGAGTTCTTACAATCTATCCTTTTTATTTCCATAAGGACATGAACCAAGCTATCCCAACTCAAGAACTGGCAGCAAAAGATCTTCATGGTTATGAGTGGCGATTTAAACATATATTTAGAGGTAAAATTCTGAGTTTTCAGTGTATAATATTACTGTATTCCGACTTTCTGAATCCTCGAATACATAGCATAGGAGGTGAATGTGCAGTATGACTTTTGAACCTTTTTCATGTTACCTGTGGCTCATGATTAGGTCAACCACGAAGACATTTGCTTACTACTGGTTGGAGTACTTTTGTCACTTCCAAAAGGCTGGTTGCAGGGGATGCTTTTGTGTTCCTGAGGTGGATGATTCAAATGCTTTTTGACCTTCCCCCCACCCCCCTCAAATTAAAAGGTCCATAACCTATTATTTGTTTTCTAGGGGTGAGAATGGGGAACTGCGAGTTGGGGTACGCCGTCTCGCTCGCCAACAAAGTCCGATGCCATCATCTGTCATATCCAGTCAAAGCATGCATTTAGGAGTGCTTGCTACAGCCTCTCATGCAGTTACTACACAGACTCTTTTTGTTGTATACTACAAACCGAGGTTTGATCAAACAATACGTCATTAGCTCTTTGTAATTGGCCTTTATTGCTTAACATTTAATTCTTTTGGATCTTATGTTCATTTCTAGGACAAGCCAGTTTATTATTGGGTTGAACAAGTATATTGAGGCTGTCAACAATGGGTTTTGTGTTGGCATGCGGTTCAAAATGAGATTTGAGGGTGAAGATTCTCCAGAGAGGAGGTATATCTTCCATGTTTTTTCCTGTTGCTTTGATACATGGAATTTTTTGGTTGAACTTTAACTTGACATAGTAGCTGTTTGATCAGATTCATGGGAACTATTGTTGGAGTTGGAGACATTTCTCCACAGTGGTCTGACTCTAAGTGGCGGTCACTAAAGGTTGGCTTCAATTTTGCATCTGACATCTGAGCGCTGACTACTACATTTATGTATGTTTTATGCTTATATACCTTTATTGTGTCCCTTGCAGATTCAGTGGGATGAACCAGCAACAGTTCCAAGGCCAGATAGAGTTTCTCCATGGGAGATAGAGTCATTTACAGCTCCTACTTCCTTAAACTTGGCTCAATCAGTTGTAAAGAACAAAAGGCCACGCCCCGTGGATATTCCAGCCTCTGGTAAAGGAATATTTAGCTTGTTCTTATAAATAAAATCCTGCTGATTAATTCTTCTTGAACTTTTTGGACTGACTAGAATTTATGAATTGGTATCGGTTCAGATGCTCCTGCTCTCTGGTATCAGGGATCAACTCAGTCCCACAACTTAACACCATTATCTGGTGCTACTGATGCCCAAAACAGTGAAAGACAAGGTGTGTGGCCAATGAGGCAGAAGGAAATTGATAGCAATATTGTTGGCAATGGCAGCTGCAGCTCAAGGGTCTGTCCTGAGGGTATCTGCTCTTCGCCCCACATCAATCACAATGTATCTTTCAACCTCTTTCCAAATTCAGCTGAGGACCACAAAAGTATAACAAACCGATCTGTTATCTCTGGTTATGCCTCTCCAGTACGATCAAGGCAAAGCAGTGGGTTGATGCACGATCATGTGGAGAAAGGGAAGAAATATGAGAATACTGTGAATTACAGGTTATTTGGATTTGATCTGACAAAAAGTCCTATTGGTATCTGTCCTTCAGACAAGGAACCTGTATGTCCAATTACTGATTTGACCGGCACTAAAGGATCTGTTTCATCCGGAGTTGATACTGACCGACCTCAAACTTTAGAGGCTTTGAAGTGTCCAAAAGAGCATAAACAAGCTGTATTGGATACATTAACAAAGGAGATACACATCAAGCAGGAATCTACCAGTTCCACAAGAACTCGTACCAAGGTAAAAATGAAATCAGTCCATCTACCTGGTATCCTGATATTTAGCCGGTTTATTATCAGTTTCTGATAAGGCAGGAACATGTTATCTTATGCAGGTGCAAATGCAAGGTGTAGCTGTTGGTCGTGCTGTTGATTTAACTGTCTTGAAGGGTTATGGGGATCTTACAAATGAGTTGGAGAAAATGTTCGAAATCAAGGGCGAGCTGTCAATTCGTGACAAGTGGGCTGTTGTTTTTACTGATGACGAGGGTGATCAGATGTTAGTGGGAGATGATCCATGGTCGTAAGTAATTCAGTCTCAGACAGTATTCTAACATTATTAATCACTTTGGTTCCATGTATGAGTTCACGAAATGTTTTTATATTTTCACTTGCAGGGAATTCTGTAAGATGGCCAAGAAGATCCTCATTTGTTCTAGTGAGGAAGTCAAGAAGCTGAGGACAAAGAACAAGCTTCCTAGATCATCATTAGAGGGTGAAGGGACTGTATTAAGCTCAGACTCTTAGCATGACTTTGACGTCTAAAAGATCTTGTAGTCCTGTTTTATATGTTCTAATTTTCTTTTCCTTAGTGGGGCGGTGAGAGGAGTGGTCTTTTTGGTAGTTCAGTTTGCTCGGGTTTTTTGGGAGCTTGGACTATAAGATGGTGTAATGGGGACTAAAATTCTGAAGGAGAGCATATTGGCATGTAGTGCAAGGCTTATGCAGCGTAGACCTTGTCTCAGAATTGGACAGAAGAAGGGGGGAACTTAGGATTAGAAATAGAATTTGTGTATATTGTGGATTGGTGTGGACTTTTAATTTAAATCAACTTGTAAAAAGATACATATAATGCTTGTGTCATGGTGTCATTTAGTCAATTTTTTTGGAAGGTGTGAGCATTAGCTTTCACCATCATCAATACCTGTCCTCTGCATCAGAGAGCTCCTGCAACTGCAAAAGATGGTTTCCTCAGGTTTTTCTTATCTTGAGCTCCTGTAACAAGTTTTTTTGATCTTTGGGACCATTAAAATGGCTTGGGATCCTCTTCTCATGGGTCCCCAGAATGTGCAGTCCTTAAAACTTTTCACACCATAATAATTGCTTTTGCTCATGGTCCCATACCCACAACATGTTACAGGCTCTGTGTTGAGTCTGCAGAGTTATAATTGACCAAATTCAGAGCCTGAAAGGACGCTTACAGAGAGAGGTGGTAGACCCACTTCTTCCCTTTTAGATGGTGATTTATCTGTTCTAAGTACTACCGTTTGTATTTTGCAATATTGGGCATTCAAATTGAAGTTAAAAGAGCTTTAGGTCCAAGTTCCTCAAGGCAAGTTCCCATATGAGGCAAGTTCCCATATGCATAGTGCAGGCGTGGGGAAAAAACAAAGGCTGGTTTAGAGATTGACTTGGCAGAAAGAAAGCGAGAGAGGTTGGTTCTTGATTGTGTCTTTTGGCTTTTAAGTTTGTTTTCTAAACTGAAGAGGCAAAGAGTTGCTTTCATGGAGATTGTATCTTCCAAAAGTAGGAGATGGTTTCATATGGTAATGTTGACAATGAAGAGCTTTGAAATGGTGGAAGTAAAACAAAATCTTCGTGACAGCGACAAGGGAAGATCCGGGGAACCATTTCTACCAAGTTTCAACTTTCAGCTTCAGATTCTTCTGTGGCTATCAGAGAGAAGGAAATTTGACGGAGAAAATTGGTTGTGCGACCAATATTTCCCAACTTCATTCATACTAAAGAGCAATGGGTAAAAAATGATGGGAAGTAATAAAAACATGAATCAATGAATTTCATATTGTTTTCACCAAATTTTCGGGAAAAGTTTAATGTTTTAAAAATTATATCAGAAATTAAACCGATAAAATAAAAACTTTAAAAGTTTAATCGGTATTATATCGTTATAAAAATTGATATATATTAAAAAATAGTTTACTTTAGTTTATAAAAATTAGTTAAATCAAAAAAAGTGGCTGATAAATTAATAAATTGACTAGTTTTTAATAATAAAGGATAAGGTAAAACGAAACGAAGATTAAATTGATCAAACTGGTTAATTTTTTGATTATTGAGTAAATCTATCCAATTTATTATGAATTTTATAAATAACTTGTCAACATTGATATAGTTCTTAAGTTATCTCGGAAGCTCTTATATGTGTAAGTCTCAAATAGAGTTCATACAAACCCAAAAACACACTTAGGTATTGATAACAATCTCTTTAAGTAGACTCGGGTCCATAACTAGGGGTTTTAATGTACGAGATCTTGTAACACTTACCAATGAGGTCGTATTGATTAGTATTACTCATTCTCGGTATCTTGTGCGTGATATCTTGAGTGGTATCAGAGTCAGAATAAAGCTGTGAACATTCTTGATACCTTGTCCGTGATACCCTAAGTTGTAATAATTTCCAAAACATTAGTATATGATTTGTCAATTTGTTACAAATTCAATTTTTGTGTTGACTCTTAGCCAAGTGAGAAGGAAAGCATTTATATTGTGAATTGTAACTATCCCACAAAATTCTCACTTCTTAAAAATTTATTATTTATTTTTTATAAAAATTACATCATTTTAAAATTTTCAAATTTCAATACAAAATATTTTGAAAATATGAATAAACGGTTGAAAATATAAATAAATATAATATAATCGAACAATTTATGTGATAACTAAATAGTATTATATCAAAATTTGCACATGATATAACTATAATATGTGACAATCATGTAGTAAAAATATTAATCTGATATGCTTCGTCACATCATCCACATTAACAAAGAATTTGGTAAAAAATTGGAATATTTTATCATACCTGTTAAAATTCGAAGTAATATTACAAAATTAAGTGAAATTTGTTTCTGAGTAACCCTCTTAAAATTATCAAATTTTAATACAAAAATATTTTGAAAATATGAACAAATGGTTGAAAGTATAAATAAATTTATAAAAGATAAAATTGAAAATTTAGAAATTTCAACGTGATTTGAGATTGTCCATTGCATCAACTTGGTTGAAGATCATGTTTTAGTAGTTATGGGACGACCAAGAAGAACCCTTGGGTTGGTTGCTGTCAAGCCCCAATCCTTTCAAATTACAAGTTTCTTTAAGAGTTTCGGTCCATCGACCTAAGGCTTCATCGTCGGAACTTAATGCTTACTAGTCTGAGCCCAAGGGCCTGAAACAAGAGGTCAATGGTTTTGCACTGTTGCTTGTAGGTCTCGTGCCTGGCCGTATGTGTGAGATATTTAGGGGGTGTTTGGTTTGAGCACAGGGTTGGGTATGGATATGGGTATAATAGTAGAAGGGAATGAGAATGGGTATGAAAAATAAAAAATGATGTTTGGTTTGTAACTTGGGTTTCTGTAT
>JANZLD010000009.1:47184319-47202554 GCA_026413575.1 Erythroxylum carthagenense | reverse complement strand
AGTTTTATTTAATTTATAATTATTATTAGTAATAAAATATTTATTATTATTTTAAAAACTTTAAAAAAAGGAGGGAACGAGAGGGAGGGAAGAGATTTTGAAAATTTTTAAAATTTTGCAAAAAAACCCCTAAATTTTTTAAAATTTTCGGTACCGACCAGTATTTTGAATACCGGCCGGTACAACCAAAATCGGCCGGTACCGACCGGTATTTAAATCCGATACCAAAACTTGAAATTCGGTACCGGATTTGGGCCGGAACGGTACATACCAGTCGGTACCGGCCGGTACGGAACGGAATTCAATACATTGCTCCACATCCATGACTTCATTCTTGAAAGTTCTAACATTACGTTCAATACATATTAGGTACACAGTAGTGGATAGTAGGAGAGGGAAATATAGTAAGGCCGAAAGCTCGGTACTGGAAGCACTTCTATATCAGGAGAGGATTGCTGAAAAGTTAGATTGGGTGAGGATGGGCAATTAGAAGTGGGTGAGGCATTGGTCCCAAATTGTTTTAAAGAATGGGCAGTCAAAGAATAAGTAGTCTATGGATTCATTAGCAGCGATACACAGAAAACAGTGATTGGGAGTGCTTAGGTAGGATAGTTTGTCCCTAATTTGCAACTTTTGTAAAAAGGCTAGTCATAAAGTAAAGGAGCATCTAGGTTGACTATATTTTGACAAGACCAGCTTGTACCAAGGAACATCTTGTAAGGGAGGGTGCAAGAGATGGTAGGCTGAAACATTGGTATACCTTTTGTTGAGTGATACAATTTAAAAACAAGTGTTTATTTGTATTTTATAAAATATAAATATGTAAGTTAAAAAATAATTTATACTTCAATAGAGATGCACAAAAAGATTCTCTAATATATGTACAGAATGGACAAAAATGAACAAAAAGATCAGAATGTAGAAACAGAAAATGAACAATTACACTTGGAACGATCTTTCTGGGTCGAATGGATCAGACGTGAATATATACTTCTCCTTGACATTGGTCAGTGCCTGGACTGGGAATCACCAATCCGTCAATTCAATCACTAATTATCTTCAGAGACGTTGGACCAGTTACTGAGTTCAACAAAACATGTTGCCATAGTATCGGGCGTTTAGATCACGTAAAGGGTTGGTGGGTAAAGAAAGAGCCAGAGAGAAAAGGGCTTATGGGGTTGGCTGCTCAGCAGATAGATTTCATTTCAATGGTGTTGGTCGTGTGAAATCTGAAGGTCCGCAACATTGGCAGGATCAAACAAGATTCAAGATCTCTCAATTGGCTATGATTTGCACAAGTATGAAGTTTGCATCCGATATATTGGCATTTACAGGCAACATAACCTGGAATCCAGAAATAGCGCCAACCTTCTGCAGAATATCTATATAATCTGCAACAGAACAGCAGCTGCGCAAAACAGGGCTCTCATCAGGTTCCATGGTGACAATCTTTGAACCGAATCAACTTTACAGAACCATCACCACCGCATGTAAGAAAACCACGAGAAACCACATGAATGTCTGTAACAGCTGCCTGTACATCAAGGATATAGTTATGGCCGTAGCACAGATATGAACCTAATAGTAATTTCTGTTTAGGCAGAATAACGCTTAAGCAGGGTTTACCCTAACAACTCCACCAAAGCCCCGGGAACTTGGTTGCAGAAAGATGCGTCTATCATGCAGTTTTGGCCAATGATAAATCAACTTTGCTGCTTTAGCATCCCAAAGTTTAACATCCCCATCTTTGCTTCCAGTTAAGAACAAACTGGTGTGTGGAATGGTAGATATTTTGGTGACACTTCCTTCACTCGGAATAAATTCTATGTTAAGACTTGAAAAATGAAGCTAAAACATAGTCATCAATTGTAAAAGAAACGTGTTGATACCTGAGTGGGCTTTTGGTATGTACCAGAGCATCCCATTTGTATTCTGGTCTGCGGATTTGTTACCACTCCCTTTCTTTGTGTCGGGTTCACCAGAAGATGAGCTGCTTCCTCCATCACTGTTACCAAAATTCCTGTATCTTTTAGTTTTTCCAGTTGCTATGTATCGGAAATCATGAAGCCCAACATCACCACCTTTACCGCCAGTTACAATGAGAGGAGAAATGGAACCACTTCCAATGTCATTGTCAAACACAGAAATGGACCGGGCCCCACCTAGTAGCATAGAAGAAAGAAAAAATAACTCAGCCACAGGAAAGGGCCATCAAAATGGCTTCAACTACTCCTAGTTTTAGTAAGTGGCTTTCATTCTACACTAAAATTTAATGCTTTCTTGTTAGAAATTCAAGGTGTAAAGTCAGCACCACAAGAAATTTACGATTATCTAAACACAGCAACAAGAAAAGTATGTGAAGCAGGGGCAGGTCCTTGGCATCAAATGTGGGGATCATAGATTCTTCTGGTCTTTTATAAGTCACCCAACTTGTCCCAGCATAGTGTAAAGGACTAGCCAGCCTTTTCTGCCTTTAGTAATCTATTCTATAGCTTCCTGCCTAAAGAAAGGGAAACAGGAAACAGAAGACAACCTTCGTGACAAAAAATGTTTGCTTGTGATGTTGTAGGCGGAGCCAGTGTATCCCAGATTACTGCATTAATACCATTCGAGTTATATCCAGCTGCAGCGATAACTGATCCACTAGCAGCAACATAAGTGACATCCCTGCAAAAGTATCAACAAATACCTTGAGGAAGTAGTCAAATACCTTTGTTTTTTTTGGGAAATCTTCTGAAGCCAATATCTCAG
This sequence comes from Erythroxylum carthagenense, assembly GCA_026413575.1. Classification (NCBI taxonomy): domain Eukaryota; kingdom Viridiplantae; phylum Streptophyta; class Magnoliopsida; order Malpighiales; family Erythroxylaceae; genus Erythroxylum; species Erythroxylum carthagenense. The sequence continues at coordinate 47,199,803 of JANZLD010000009.1, read as the reverse complement.
CAAGTAACCACAGACATAAATGGACAATTCATAAAGTGCAACTCTAATAGAAGAAACTACGTGTACTAGTCAGGAAGCTTTACCCCATCATATCAGAGATATGAAAGATCTTTTACCATGAAAGTAAGATGTAGATACTTCAAACCCAGTTGTTTAAAGAAAAAGAAAAAGAAAATGGAAGTTGCAGTTGACTTGCAAATTAAAATGAAACATACGATGCATAGCCATTAAAGCAGAGAGATGATTCTGTTGGATAGATGTTGCTCCTTCCTCCAACTTCCAGCTGCCATGTACAAACAGTTCCATCTGATGCGGCAGACACAAATCTATGTCCACAGCGGTCAAATTGCAAAGCTGATATTGATGCTAAAGCATACGGCGGAGGAACATTTGCAGCAGGAAGTACCCCATAAGTTGCAGTAGCTTTCTCCTTACCAAACTGCAACATCATGCTTCATGTCAGTAACATGTCGAAAGTGAAAATAATAATGGAGAACTGTAGTTCTAATCAAGATCTAAAAAGCAAATACTTGTCTGTTGATTATTTATCTAAAGATTATATATTGGCCTTATTGTGGAACTTGTTCTGGTAGTAAGAGTGTACAAATCATGACCGTGTTAAAAATTTATTGGCTGTTAGTCAAGATTAAGAGACAATGACACCACAAAGCAAGGATCAAGGCACCGGTATAGCATATGAGAAAGTTTTAGAAAGTCAAGAAGCTAGTCATCAGTCAGGCATCTTAAAACATATGCTCTTCATCCTTGTCTCCAGACATGCTACCACAGTTGAATCACAGAATCAATGCAAGAAAAATTTTCAGATAAAATAAATATCTTTATATCCTTGAAGGACAATCAGAAAGAAACTCCAAACCTTCTTCTAAGTACCGAAACTTTTGTTAATTCAAACACCTTGACACAAACAAACGCAATACCGACTCAGTTGTCATACCTCCCACAGATATATATGTGTATTGCTGGAACCAACCAAGAAGAAAGGTTTCAAAGGGTGACTGGAGAGTGCCCTTGTACTTATATTAGCAACAGTAGCTGGGGGATCAACAGTTTCCTCAAAATCTTCCTGAACTTCCCAACCTAGTCCGGAGGCACCAATACCGGTATAGCCTGGTATGCCAAATGCTCCACCAGTCAAGTCTTTTCTTGGTCTAGTTAAATAACCCACACCAATAGTTGCCCCACCCAAACCAAGGTGTGATCCTTTCTTTATACCAAGGCCAACACCAGGAGAAACACATGTTGGAACTGGGGTTGATTCAGTGCCTGCCCAACCATTTGGTGGCCAGTCATTAGTGGACCATACATAGTCTGATTGATCTCCTGATGATGCTGCATCTCCCCAAGAGAAAAAAATCAAACCCTGAGGCAGATACAATTGATGTTAGAAACTCTTGATAAAATATTGGGGTTGCATCAGTAAATAAAGTATAAAAGGAAGAATATCAGGGCCATTAGTGTTTAACTTTTCATTTTCCTCAACCACTGTATTTAACACTTTAGGACAGATGGAGGAGTCATCCAGATACTTACTTTTCGGTTACTAGCAAGTGCAATTTGACATTCTTTAGTTGAGTTGATGCAAAGAGCCTGCAAGAAAATTAAGAGTCAACAACTATGACACAATACCTAGAAACTGAAAGAGTAGTTTTTAACTCAAAAGTAAAATCTACAGAAAAACTCTCTCCATCAATTTAGAGATGCCAGTCCATTTTCCTTGTTAGGGCTAGATCAATGACTTTGTGAATACATTATGGACAACAAGAAAGAAAAATTAAAAATGCAATAAAATGATTACCTCCAGAAGCTCCCCGTCTCGTTTATATATTTCTTTAAAACTATGGAAACAGGAAACCTCATTTTTAGTGATCGCATCCTTCTGCCAGGAACTCAGGAAAGCAGGGCCATTTCGGAAGAGACTCCTAGCAGATGAGCCAGCTTCTTCACTGTAAGGACTACTGCAAATCCTATGTTCATCATCAGCTTTTAGATCCTCTGTCATGCCCTTAAACATGTCAATCCAGCCTTTAGATGATTTAATGTTCACAAAGCGAGGCCAATTTATCTTTTCTTGTGCAAGAGCCTCAGATATCAAGTTAGGGTCCGCACAAATATTCCACAATCTATCAAAATTTGAAAATTCATCTTGATGGCTCGTTCTGCCTGCTTCTTCTTGATGGAGTGGTGACATATTTGATTCTTTTAACCATACAAAAGTAGATATGTGTAAAACTTTCTCCACTTTCTGCTGCAGGAGTGACCCAAGTAGCCTAACATGATGAGATGAAATGTGAGCAAGTGTGTTATTCAATATTCTAACCATTACCATGAAAGGATATTCAATTTGTTCCGTTGTCTTGTTGCTACCGTATCCAAAGTTCATCGGACTGGACAAGTAGGAAGAAAATTCGCCCCGGGGAACTTCCAGAGACCTACTGTCTTCAAGTTTTATGGACAGCAAACGCAGCTTATGCTTCATGAACCTGAACATGTGTTGCCACAAACAAGCCCCTATAATAACCTGTTTCTCATCATCTGGAAGTGAATGCAACCCTAATCCACTTGGCTTCTCTGATATAACCTTGGAATCCATAAAATTACCTATTGACAAGTCGCAAGTCAACAACTCTGCAGCTTGGTGGATGATGCTCTTGAGATTAACAATATCTATTTCATATTGTGTATGCCCAGTACCACAAGATATTATGAGAGGTTGCACCATTAACAACAAAACTTTTGGATCATGCTGAAGCCAAGCAGATGCAAAGTGTACATAGTATTCAAATAAATCTAGAACAGCAAGGGTTCTGCTAAAGATATCTTCAGAGAAGATGCAAGAAAAAGTACTCATTGCAGCTCTCAAATTCCACAACATGGACACGAATCCTGGAAGATAAAACTGGGAAGCATAAGACCAAGTGGATCTTAGCTCCATAGAAGTACCATCTTCAACGGAATAACTTTTTGGGTGAAAGTTAATTAGGCAACAAGAAATAAGATACCGTGAAAGTAAAAGGGAAGTATCTTGGATATCCTTCAACAAAAGGTTAGACAAGACTGGATAAAATGCAGGTTTGCCAACAGTATAACTTGTTTCTTGTGCCTGATTTTGGGAAGTATAGTCAAGTAAAATGTCATACCCAATAAACCATGATCCCTTATTCCACAACCAGACAAAAATCTGCAAAAAGACAATTAAGAGAATCATTTACTGCAGATAAAATGAAAGAAGGCGCAACAAAGAAAAAGAAAAGAAAATAAGAAGCAAGTGGGTCATATTCTAATAGCTACAGACCATTTTAATTATGCAAGACGAAAACATGGTGAACTTTTGCTCAAACTTTGAAAGTCCCATGAAAAACTTTTGTTGAAACTCTTCTTTTAGTGTCCTGCCATGGGAGCACGGGGAATGCTGAACATATCCCATGTTATCTGGCCAATCAGGATGTTCCATTGCCACTTTTGAAAAATACTGAACAGCCAATTCTAATTTAGCATGGGAATCCAGGTGCATGGCCACATCTCCTGACAGCCAGTTAGAGATATTGCTTGTAGAAGGCCTCAGAACTTGAGGAAGATGCTTGTGATGATCACCACTTGATCCAGTCCCCTGATCCATGGCTCCAGTAATGGTTAAAGGGGATGAAAGACACTCCAAGGCTTCGAGCTGGTGTAAGAGATATCGGAGTAATTATTTGCAGAGACAATAAGAAAATAGTTGCATGCAAGCACATACGATCTAATTCTAAATTTTAGAAGTGTTACAAAAGGCTTGTCATAGATAAAAACTGAAATACATGAGAGTAATCACTATCCAGATATTCAATGGTTAAAGTACCAGTTGGTAATAGTAAGAGTAACAAGACTTTTAATATAATTAATCCAGAGATTGTTCTAACTAATTCCCATTTTTATTGCTACACCTGAGGTGGTTGAAATGGGGAAATAGGTAAAGTAGGAGACAATGGAATCTAAAGAATTAGAACTTGTAGGGACACATGAAATGTAAAGCAAACTTACAGGAAGCCCACATCTGTTAAAAGCAGTAGCTGACATAAAAGTTGCCCATCTACCAAGAATTGCAGCACTTTGCTCTCCTGCGGCATTCTTCAAGCTGTTCTTGTTTACCAGTGAAAGGCAATAAAGACCAACAAGGGGGTCAACAAAAGCAACGTGGTTGGATGATTGAACAGACTTGTCAATCCCTGAACTTGCTGAGAAACCAAGCATGCTCAGAAATGACTGACAATAGTTTCCCAGTTCCCACTGCAACCCCAGAGTATTTATTGTAAGTAATATAATCTAAAGAAAATTTTGGAAATAGAAAGTAGGCAATAAACAATGTTAAAGATTTGGAATTCAGGGACCTGTAACATGCTTGTAAGCCAGTAATCACCCCTTTCAGTTGTGGATGGAAGTATGAACTTTGTAATTAAGTACTGTTCTAATGGTCCACCACGACCCTCAACTAGCCTGCAAATTACTAATGCAAGCTGTTGATCACCTAGGTTCTTAACACAAACAGTAACTGCCGAATAAGTATCGCCCCCAAGCAGAAAGAAAGCAATAGCCAGCTCCAATTGATGTCTTCCCATTAAGACATAAGCATTTTTAAGAGCAGCTGCTTTATTTTTCTCCTCCTGCAGCAATTACTAAAGCTATTAAACAATAGATAATTTCTCTTATTTTCATTTTTGGAAAAGGTTTACAGTATTGAGATAAAAAAAACCATGGGAGCGCAACATTCCCTAGTAAGTTTGAAAAGCAAGTGAATGACATACCATCTGTTCACCATTTCAAGAACTGAGATGTATGCTTAACTTTAAGCAAAATAGCTTGGTTCACATTAATAGATGACATAAACTGTCATCTATTAACGACAAGGTAAAGAGGTTCAAATTTTCTCTCTAGAAACTTAATCTAATGTTAGCATCAATACATACCTGAAAGTTGCGCACTAGAAATGCAACCAATGGTTTATCTTTTTCATCTTTGCTAATTTTGAAAAGACCAGCCAATACTTGAAGTCTATTCAGTGCAATGTACAAAAGGGCACAATCTTTAGGATCTTTTTTGCGAAGATATTGGGTCCTTGCTAATTTCTCCATCTGCATTTAAAGCGATAAGCATCAGGATCAAAACCAAACCCAAAGAAGTGAAAAAAAGAAGTAGATATTTCATAATGAACCTAGCCATTGCTAAGAAGACAGGGAATATGGCTACATGTTCTAATATTAGACCTTTCAAACAAGATAGTTGGAAATCTGAAAATAGAAAAGATTCCCTTCTAAATCAGAAAGCAGTATATCATGTGCCCAAATCAATGTGGTCGATTGCCATTTTTGTTCACTAAAAGAATATCCTCTCGAGAATTTACCCTTGTACGCAGCTGTGAAACATTGGTAAACCAGAATCCAACACCAAGAGCACGCATATCATTCCATGATGGATCAGTCGAAAGAAAAGAGTTCAACAAAGTTTCCTGACAATCAGAATGGAAGGCCAAGCTCATGGGCATACTGTCAACATTCAGCTCTTCTATGGATGCCGATTTACCAAAGCTTCGGTAAAAACATAACTGCTCAAACCTTAATAGAACCCAAAACCTTTACATAAACAAAGGAATAACTGCATTAGGAATCACATCGATGAAGTGAGTTGTAAGAAATCAGTCAGTAGGTTCAGACTAGAAATTCCGTGACAAATACAACATTTTAAGGCCACAAATTAATCCCATATGCACATGTCCATGATAAGTCTCAATTGTACATCATTCATGTCTTTTATCAGCATTTAAAAAATTGAATGTTATGCATAACAAAACTTCAGTAAGTGCCAATTCCTAATTTTACAAAAGGAAATTTAAACCCAAGAAATAAACTGACATTTACCACCAAGGAAGGCACTGTACACAACTAATCAATCAGTCAAACTCAGAAGTACCTTCGCCCACATTCGTCAAGATTTTCATAGGCTGATGCAGAGTGCTGAACTTCACCAAGCAGATCTATAATTGCAAGAAGCTGCAACTTGTCTAAATTCGTCAAAGCTGCCAAATTATACAACTTCTCAACAGGCTCAACAAAGCCAACAAGCTCTGACGTTATTGAAGAGTAACTGGACATACTACTTGAAGAATTGGAAGTTGAACTGTACAAAGCAAATTGGGAGAATAAAGCAGGTGATCTTTCATCAGCATTCCATTTAAATTCTTTATAAGTTGAATCTTTCAAAAGAAGTCCTTCAAAGTAATTTGACAAAAGAATCGATGGGATAATCTGACTGTGCTTCCCAGAGCCACATCTTCTCTCAGAAATGTTAGTATCACTAAGACAATCAACAAGGTGCCTGATCGACATATATGCACGTTTCCAGTTGCCTAAACATATTGAAGTTAATGCAGTGATCAGAATATGATAATTTTGGAATAAAAATGAAAAGCAAAGAAAGTAGTAAAGCCCAAGAAACGTTACAATTCTAAAAAGATCAATCAAGATACCAATCTTAAGTTACCAATGGAAAAGATCAGAAAAACTTATTTGACTGAATCCACTTTATAAAATCCTACAATCATCATAAATTAAGCACCTGAATATATATTGACGAGGAGTGCCTTGGGGTGATAAACAGGTAATGTTTCCTTGAGCTTGTTTGCTAGTTCTAAGATGCTCCAACATTGATACATGGCACTTGAGCAATGGTTTTGTTGGGGCATAGAGATATGTAAGCTGCTTGTGGGCCAAATTTTCACAACTTTACTCTCTAAAGGAGAAGCAGAGCTGCTTCCTGCAGGAAACTTATCAATTAATGATTTTTTTGAATCACCAACAACAATACCATGGTCTGTAAGTATGGAGGAAGGCATGTCCTTGTCTTCTGCTACTTCAGAAACTGCCATCACAAGCTTGTTATGGATTTTGGCCTGCTGTTTAGCATCACCAAGAGACAACCACTGACCAAGTACGCTGAAGTATCTGTCATGAACAACAACAGCTGTAGCCTGTGGCCCCCAAACGAAGTCACAAAAAGCAGGAACAGTTTGCTTGATTGCAATACAAGACCAAAAGTGCAGATTCGGTGTTTTTCCGTGGTTCAAGAAAATCTGAGCATTAGAACATTTCTGGGCGTAGATCCGCAACTCATTTTGCAAGCAAACTCCAAGAACTAGCTGACCATTACCTAAGGCTAGCCATCTTAAACTGAGGACATCACCATTAATGGGCAAACTATCTTCTAAGACAAAGCTTCCAGCTCCCATAATGTTTAACAAGTCATATATGTGCATGATGCTAGTCTCTTCTACATGGCTTTCTTTGCAGATAGTTGCTATCTTGTGGCCACTATCAGTCAAGCATATAGCAGAAATAGGGCCATGATGTGCAACAAACTCGCCCACCAGCTCCCATGGAATGTAAGGAGGTCTATGATTTGAAGAGTTACTCTTCCACAATTTCAGACTACCATCACAGCTGCCCGTGGCCATGATATAGGCAGGAACACAGGAACATGTATCTTTATGAAAGCCTAAGCTTTCTTCTTTAGGAATCAAATTCCCAGGACATACCACAGAAAAAGTTGTAATCTGATCATGAGAGTGAGGTTCAGGTAATTGCGATGAGGAAGGATTAACACCAATACAGTATATCCTATAGGAAAAACTTTTTTCAAATCTCCACAAAAATGAAGTAGACTGACTTGTATCATCAAAATTACACATGCAGCATCTTTCTGACAAGTCAAAAGAATGTACAGTGACTTCCCATGAAAGAGCCCGAAATCCCTTGATCCATACCCCTAAAAGCAAAAACTTATTGAACTTAAAGGTCTTTTTACAAGTAGAAGGCAGAGGAATTGCGAAGATATTAGTAGGACCACCTTCATAAGGGCCATGACCGGTTACAGGTATAGTGCACAAGAACTCACATGTTACATCCTTTTCCTGAATTTGAGAAACATCAACTATAAAGCAATCAACTCCTCCTTGATGTCCCAGAAGAAGTATGTGCTCTTTACCAAGTGTAGATGGTGCCCATTCCAAACTAGTATATAGGGAGCAGAAATCGTGAGTTACTAGTTTTCCACAAATTTGCCACGAGGGAGCCATGGTTGGGAGGTGAAGATTGCAGCTTGAAAGAGGGGAGAACAACCAAAATAGAAGCAAACCATTAGAATCTAAAGAAGCAGCAAATCCAATTTCATTAATTTGAGGATGCATTACAATTTGTAGAATTTTTCCAGTATGACCTATGCTTGAAACATCACTAATTGAACATGAAAAGTAATGCTCTAAGTTGGAGACCGCTGCATTTCTATGCGTCTTTATATGGAACATAGACCAGAAGAAGGAATTACAAGGCAATAGATGTATCAAAGAGCATATACTTGGTGGGCCAGACAAGTGATTCCTTAATATAGTAGCCTTATTGAGAAGTAGCCAGTCCTTACAATTAGACAAGTTAGCTTTGTTAAAGTTGCCAGCCTCAAGGTCTTGCAATTCTTGTCTCCTCCATAGACTTACACGGGGGAATCTCATAGGAGAGATATCATCAAGACAGTGAACGACCCAAAAACTAATCAAAGTTCCAGGACCAAACGCAATCAACCACTCACACCTCCCAACCTTATCAAGCTCATTTTCTTCCCTCAAGAAGAAGTCATAGCTGTCTTCTCCAGTACTACCTATGCCTCCGATTTCTGTTGGCCAATTAAAAAATACATCCTTGCCGAGTGTTCCATTCAGGGTTTGATTTATCTCAACAACAGCAGCAACACAAAATGACCAGCTCATGGCCTTGAAACCACTATTTTCCCTACCCAACTTTCTAACCTTCCCGTTATCTACCTCAGTCCATAACCTAACACTTCCATCTAAACAACAAGTTAACAAAACATGCCTAGTCAAAAAGTTCACATCTTGTTGCGATTTCCTCTCTGTTGAAGGCCTCCACTGGATCATTGACACAGGCATAGGATGAACCAGCTCAGTTTTCACAAATTCTGATATTTCATCACTATAACACACTAACACAGATTTACTTGCATTACTAGATCCTATACAATGCAATTCATTACTATACGCTGCAGTAGCCGAAAGCCCTGCAATTGACAAAGTGGCAGAAACTAAATTTTGAGGCTCATCTCTTTTAAACTTCCAAGCTATTTCCCACGACCTGTTCTTCTTCCTCCACAAAACGACATCGATTCCACCAGCAATAATCCCATCACCAGAGCCTGACCATTTGATTGCTTCCACCTTCGTGGATTGAACAAGCAATGCATTCTGGCTCCAAGAAAAAGAACCTGAATACATATGAGTAAAACAAAATCCAACTTTAAGATATTTAAATAACATTCAACATTTGAAACACAGCCAAGCTTCCAACGTCCAAAATTACCTTCCACGTCACTATAACAGAGCAAGTAGATACGGTTGTCGATCGCAGCCGCAAGTTCTCCTTCGGACGGCGTCACTGGAGACCAAGACACAGCGGAAACAGGCAAGGAAGGAGTGGCGGAGAGCTGAAAGACTTGACGGAGGATTGGACCGATTAGGATTTCGCCAGATGAGAGAGGAGAGGGGAGTTGAGAGATCACCAAGACAGAGGAGGCACCATAAGCCACCCATGAGTAACTTCTAAAGTCTGGCAACCAGTCGACGGTGGTAGACGAACGGGTCGGGGCGGGAGGGATGACGTCAGAGCCGAGGAAAGTGAGAGGGAGATGATCGACGGGGTCCACGGCAGAAACCGATTTAGTTTCCGGCATTCTTAATGGATTTTAGACAGTGAACGGCCAGAGAAATCAAAATTAGAGCGTGTGTGTGCCGTCAGCTTTGTTTCAGTGAAGATCTACTCTCTTCGTTTCTCTTTCTTAAGTACCTTCTCCTTTCAGATCTTTCTTCAGTTGCTCTTTTCGCACTGAACTGATTTTAGAGGTTAATGGTAAAAAGGTAAATAAGTAACAACGGTTGGGCCTTAAATATAATTTTGTTTTTAAATTTGTTTGTTCTCTTTAAAAAAAGTTTTATGGGACAAACAGGTCCCGCGTACTTCAATTTTTCACAACCTTAATCGATATTGTTCTTTTTGGTACTTAAATTCGAAACCTCAAGGTTTTATTGCAATCTAGCAGCACGTCTCTTATCATTAAGCATCACACCCAATTTATAGTTCGTAATAAAGCGAAATCTAAAAAAAATATGATAGCACACAACTTTTCCCTAAATTTAAATTTGATAAAAAGAGTATTACCAAATTTAGTAAATTACAACTTTCTTTAACAGTACTATATGCAATTTCTTGAATTACGAAGCTCTATAAACAATTCACGCAACCAAATCAGCCTAACTGCAAAATTCAAGTTGTTTCTGTAAATTATGCATTGAGCGGAGAAATAGTAGAACTTGCAAAGAACAATGGCAAAGCACAAATTTTGATTAGAAGCTCAAGGATCGTCACTACATTAATCTTCTTCTCCGTTAGAAGTAGAATTGCGCGTGTGTGTGTGTGTTTGTGTGGAATATTGTCTACATGTTCAGAAACCAATCCATTCCAGACCATCTCCTCCTACCCTCCATCTTTTGATTCTGGTAGATTTCCTAGATGTTTTCCACACTGGTTCTTTTAGTCATCAACATCTGGATCTGCTTCTTCACTCAAAGAGAACCATGCGACACGAATCAATCACAATACTCTGTTTCCTCAAACAATTCAGCTGAGCCTCATCTACCTTTTATAGTTGCCTACTAGCCAGTCCCATCACAACCCCAAAGGAGGCGGATTTACTCCCCCGATATCTTCCCCAACCCACTATCGTTCGTGTTTCGGTACCAGTAAGCACACATGGAAAGTTATAACGGCGCAATTTAGCGCGACATTATCTGTTAAATCTACAGTACGCCTGCCGCTCATAAAGACGGACGATCTTACAAGAATTTCACCTGTGTTATCTGCCTGCCAGAAGGCGTCAATCTGGATCTTTAGACCCCCAGTCCTAACACGAAATGGATCGCTCCAATTGCTGCATATACCCGCCGCAAATCTTTGCAAGCCGTTGAAAAGATCCGTTACCGCGATGGAGCGCTCTAGGATCGGGATAGCCCCATTGTACGGCTGCTAGCTCCTAGCCCGAAACGGAACATCGCTCGAGGGATATGTCGGTGGTGGATGTGGACCGTCTGGTTTGAGAGTCGAAGAAAAGACACGACGAAGTTAATGGCGAACGATAGTCCCGTGGAAGAGAGTTGTCATAATCAAGGCGTTGGGGTACTTTAACCTGATGACCAGCTTCAAAACGAAAAATGGAAGAAACAGAGACACAAAATCCATATTGGAACTCGCAATCGAGAACTCTACAAGAGCTTAAACTGATCTCTCTGAACTCGCAATCGAGAACTCTGCAATAGCTGAAACTGATCTATCCTAGGTTTTACGATCTCCACTACGGTGGGTCAGGTCACAGTGGAATATACCTACCAGTCCATATCTCCCAAGAAAATTACCCTTTTGCCACTATATAATGTCTAAACGGGGCGTTTAGCGTTAAACCCTGCTTCTACCTCTTTCTGCCATATTCTCCTTCGGCACAGCTCTCCGTCGTCTCCAACCCACCGTCAATTCCACTGGTAAAATATTGCGTTTCATACCTTATTGTTTCAGATTTTTTAACATTAAGACAATGATTGATCTGGAGGGTTTTTGTTCTTATTTATCAACTCTTTTAAGTGGTCGAGATGCTTTGGATATTGACTGATTTGGGTATGAGCTGATTTCGCATATGCCTTCTCTAATCGTTGGAGCCTTTGCGGTGATTTGTCTTTGAAAAAAGCTTCTTGCTTATACTGTAACTGATCTGCAGCTGCGGATTTCTGGATTGGGCTTTAACCTATTCTTGCCGATAGTAATGGGAACTGAAGAACCCAGAGATCCATTCAAAGGAGTTGACTGGAAAGCAATAGGTAGTGAACTACAGAACGACCCTAGCGCTGGGTCTAAGCCAGTCGTAAAGAAGCGGCTTCCGCGGAAAATTAGGCAAATTCCAGAGTGCTATTTCTTTCCTCGAATGTCTTTACCCAAAACCTTTGCTTACTTTGGGGCTTGCGCTGCAGCTGGAGTTGGTGCTGGGATGCTGATAGAGATGTGGATGAACAAGAAAGTTAAAGGTATTACTGCTTCTGTTTATGGCTTATTGTGCTGATCTTGTTACACGGTATGCATCTTGAGATTGCAGTCTTAGCAATTAACGCTTATGTTTGAATTGACATGATTTGATATGTTGAAGAAAGTTCATGATATGATAATGGCTCTCTGCGAGGAGTCAGTGTGATAGCTAGTTCCAGCGTAGCTATGGCTAACAGGTGCATGTTCTTGTGTTTCAGAGGATGGAGGCATTGTGTGGGAATTCGAGAAATAAATGTCTTGATGCATAATGACGAGAGATTGTTGATGAGTTGCTTTGCTCTTTAGTAATTGGCTGACCTTAACCTTCCGGATCTAGGATGATACTGAGGGAAATTAATACTTGTAAACTTTCTAGTTCCAGTTCAGAAGATGTTCTTCCAGTTCAGAAGGTGTTCTTTGTTTTGCTTTTAATAACAGGTTATCTCTGGTTCTTTGCGCCAAGTTTTCTGCTTGACCGTATCTTTCAATGTAGTGCTCCTCGTACATTATTCCGTCAGCAACTCCATTCTTTCCCCAGACAGATATTAGGATTTGATTTTTCCTAATGAGTTGGCCATAAAGAAGTACTCTACTTCTAACAATTTTCCCGGATGCTAGGCTTAAAAAAAGGTTCTGAATCAACCTCACCAGAAATTAAGGAATAAACTTCAATTTGAATGGAATTTAGATTGGATTTATGTTTTAAGAAAAAAATTGGGCTTCAGGCTCAAGGAATTGATCCTATCTGATCCGACCCCAAAGTTTTGCCTGAGCCTGAGACTGAACTCCGGAGTTGTGCCCAGTCTTTTGGCAAGCTTAGTGGTTACAGTGCTGCTCTTAACAACCATGGAAGCTTCCTTCTGTTGCTGATGGATGAAATCAGTAGAAATCCAGGATCTAAGTGCGATGGGATTGTTTAAAAGGAAAATTGCAGAGGAGATATAAGATATTGTGAATTCTGGGTTCTGCATTGTATACTGATTGGGAAATAAAAAAGATACTTGCGCATCCGGGGAATCGAACCCCGGTCAGTACCGTGGGAGGGTACTATGATACCACTACACCAGATGCGCTTACTTGTGAATTTACATGGTTAAAAGAAAATTCTTTCTGTACCAGACGAGCAATACCAAATTTCATTATTAAATTCTCTTGCTTAATCAAGATGATGCGATTGGTTGAGTTTGGGACGAAGATCAGAGTTTTTTTACTAATTGTCATGGTCCACAATGTCGAATAGACTTATGTTAGGTAACATGTCTATTTACTAACTTCTAACAAAAATAAATAAAACCTGTTTTCAACTCCTCCAAACCTAATACTTCAGGATTTACTAAGTACTAGGCAGGCCTCGATTAGTTTTCTGTATTAGTTGACGTTATATGTTTCAGAGTCTTCACCATTCATTAAAGTTTTATCTAAGACCTTTTATATACTAATTCATTGACGTGATGCTTTATGTTTTTCTCTTTATTAATTTGCCAACTTATTGTATCTTCAATTAATAGTATTTCATCTTATGATCTGGGTTGAGTTAATTTTTTCTCACCTCACGCAAAATAAAAAACATATTGTTTTACTGGAATCTAAATTTATCTAAAATTCGATACATTTGTACCTAAATATTGATTTTGAACCAAACTAAATCAATTCTAAATTATCACTCCTTATCTAACAAAAACACCTTATATACTTAGGAAAGCAAGAAAAGATAAATATGAGGAGTGATGTAACTAAAAACTTTTTTAAATGATTAAGCCCTTCCCTTGTAATTACAAAAGATAAATAATTCTAGCTCTTCATAAGTAAAGCAAGAAAAGATAAATATCAGGAGAAAAATCACAAAACTTTATCTTGATTTTCACTTAGAATTAGCTTGATACCTTATATCTGCAAAATGATGTGATTAAGAAGATGAAATGGAGAGGAAATGAGAAGAGGAAAATCTAGAATTAAAAGCCCAAAATACACTATCCCTCTCTCCTCTCTTATATACCCATTCCATGCCATTTCTATAATCATACACTCTGTTAGTTAAATGCCACATCACGTAAGATGTAACTTTTTAAAAAATTTTGTGCACAATAGTGGGACCCAACCATTGTTGATATAGCTAGGATCCCACATTTTCAAAACACATTATTTCTCCTTCGTAAAAATAGTCCAAAATCCCACAATCCCTAACTCTCTCACTTTGTTCAATGTTTGCAGAAATCCCCAAATTGTAGAAATCTCGTACGCTCTTTTGCAAGTTCAATCGCAATAGCACATTTAAGTCACCTCCCATATACTTCTATTAGATTTATAGGAAACAACATAGGGATAAAATCACTCCTCATGCTCTTAATCACATTGCACATTACGTCTCCTCCTGCACACTTGGAAAAAATTCATCTTTCTTGAGTGTCCTACTCATTTAGGTATTTGTTAGTAGTTTTAAGGCATCTACTTCCTTCATTGCTTTTGAGAATTTATGTTGGTGGATTGATAGGTTTATGTGAAGATTTGTTATATTCTTGAACTTCATCACTCAATTCTATTTTTCTGTGAATTACATTGAGTTAGGTTATATGGCTTTTGTGTTTTTTTTTTCTTACTTTCTTTTCTTATGTCTTCCATTGTTGTGTTCTACAGCTAAGACTCATTATTTAGTCAATTCACTTAAACTTGTTTACAATTAAACTTGAAACAAAATTAAAAGGTATTGACAAGTTGATTTATAATAAGAGTTTGTTTAAGTGCCCAAAATTAAACAATCATATACCTTTCAAATTCATTGAAGGTATATGCTCTAGTTGTACTCCACACTATATTCTATAACCATTGTAGTCTTAGATTTGGCTTGAAGGTTAGCATAGATATGTCTTACACAATATCTACGTTCACACTAACCATATCAACATTGAACACCCATTCCAAACCCTATTTCAGTTAATCAACATGGTATGTTAATTATTAATGAATGTTTATAAGATAAAAAGATAACCAAATAACACAATTTTACCTTCTGTTGATTGGAAATGAAACCCCAATTATGGTCTTAATAGTGTCTGATGTGTTTATGTCTTCTTGTAAACATTTGAGAAACCATTTCCATGTTACTTGATTATTAATTCTAACCATAACCACGATTGTAGACATGTTTATATTTGCATATAATCCAATGGCCGAAGGCAATTGTCCTTCATGCTTTTCCTTTACGTGACAACCATTGACACATGTCATAGGCTTGTAACAAGCCAAGAAACCCTGTATACTTTTGATTCTTATATATATATATATATAAATATATATAAAAATCAAAAGTA
>JANZLD010000009.1:47103484-47118824 GCA_026413575.1 Erythroxylum carthagenense | reverse complement strand
ATTCTCTTGGGCCTAATTTATTAGGCATTGAATAAATATATGTGGATATATTTATTGAGCTAGATTGAAATAAGTTGTCGGGCTTTTATTATATGATATATAATATGGGTCGAAACTTATTGGGCTTCAATAATTCTAATGGGTTTAGAATTATGATGTTCTTATTCCTAGTAGGAATAGGAATTAGGGTTTCTCTATAAATAGAGACACTTATGTCTCATTAGAGATAACAGACGAAAACCCTAGCCACTTTTTGAGAGAAAAACTGTGCGGCATTTGAAAGGATTTTTGAACGTGCTAGCACACAAGAGCTGCCGCTCGGATCGTTAATCCTTGTGTGGATACCGGAAGAGGACATTTGCGCATTGCAGTGTCTACGAATCTAAAAAGAAAATCTTCATCAAGAGGTATTTTCATACATGCTATAGTTTTTAGTTATACATCTTGTTGTGTTTTATGGTCTTTTCGCTGCATATTGAGAATACTCGAGCCATAGGCGATCAAACAGTATGATATTTAAATTCGACCGGTATGACCCGACTCCAAATATTGGAACAAAAGTGTATAGCCGATACAATCTAGTTGAAATCAACATAAGGAGAAGATTGAAACAATTTGAATTCGTGTTGGCAATGCAAGTGAAACAGGTGTGTTATGTCCCTTTTCCAAGCTTACGACGAGATAAGATAGATTGGTTGATGGTTCACAAAGTTAAATCTAGCAGTGTTTTCCAATCACATGGAAAAAGAGAGCAAAGAGTTCAAACTGAAGCGTTTCAGGAAGATGTCACTTTTATAAATGCATCTGTGACATATGACGATAATGAACCTTTGAACAATCTATCTAACGAATATGTTCAAATTTCATCTGGAGAGGAAAACGAGGGTTAAAGATCTGAAGAGAAGCTAGAGTTTGATTCTTATTCTTCCAAAGAAGAAGATGATTGTAATTTACAATTAAGTTATGATAGTGATTAAATTGTGTTTGTAAATGAATATTTTAATCAACGTCATAAATTATTTTCTTTTCAGTATATTATGTACAGAATTTAATTGAAAATCTTATTCAAGGAATGTTGACATGGCGACTGGTTTCGGATGGTAATAATTCCTTCCGTTGGGAGGAATGTGGCAAAATTATTCCAACCCAATGGATAAACAATGCAGGAAAAATCGCAACTTCAAGCTTCAAGGATTGTTTGCCTTCTATGGTCAATCTTCTACTTTAAGGTGTTTAGTATGATCTAGACAACGTCTCTTTCTTTAGTATATACATCTCATTTCCTTTTATGAAGTTATTATATATATTCACATTTGATGGTCTATAGTACATGTTGTTTTAAGCTTCTTTGAATCTCGAAGATAACATGTATGTCGATAGAGGCGAGAGCGATATCAGAACATTATGTAAAGGAATAGGGAGATTGATTCTTTTGGAAAATTTGTCAATTTGACAAACCTTGTCTGGACATTCACGTATCCATTAATATCCAATTTTGGTTCGTTTAACAATTTTCTAAAATGACATTATGAAAGTTCTATACTGTGTTTTAGGTCAATCTGTTCCTGCTAGTAGTTCATGTAGAGAGTTAGTCTTCCATACTAAGACCGGCGACTCATTCACAGTATCCTCTACAAGTTTAGCTATAATGGAAACACTGTTGCAAGAAGGTGTTCAAAAGCATACACATGAGGGAAGAAATATCACTGTTTCAATTGGTACGTTTGAATATACCAGGACACTTCTCAAGAATCCAAACATTGAGGACTCATTGACCTTTACCGACTCCCATATCACATCGAATGAAACAAAATAATTATATCATTTTGATTTATCGATGCAATATACTAGATAAGCTATTGAACGTTGATATATTGTTGTTTGTAAGAATTTGTCAACTTGCGTCCTATTGAATGAGGACTATTATTTTTCTTCTTCTATGATTGTTAACTATCATTTTTGTCGTTTGTACATGAATATAACATTAAACAAATTGCCTTATTCCCTTTTCCATATATTGTGTCAACTATTGAATTCAAATTCTTATATAAGTAGATATTTCGATAAACAATTATTTTCAGGTAAAAATATGAGACCAAAGAGACAGCGTGATGTAAGGCGGCCTAGGTTTAGACGAATGTTGTGAAGGAGGACCATCACAGTCTGCAGCTCTTACTGACTCACCTCCTCCCCCTCCAGGGCCTACAGCTACAAATGAGGCATACCTACTGCAAGACATGCTACACCATCCCCATCCCCAACTCAGATATCATCCAATACCGCTTTATCAGATCAAGGAGATGTTTGCCAATCTGGAGCTGAGGGACCTGACGGAAGAAAGTACGTAACAATTGTCAATAATCTGTAAGTGAAATGAATTTAATCACTATTTGTTTTTAATTAAGTTATAAGGGTATCAATTTTTTCATTGTATAAAATTACTTCTTATATTAGGTTGGTTCCGTCTGGATCATGTTCTAGAAATATGACTTCTAAATTTAAAGAACGGATTGATCCTGAGGGTTATGTGTAGAAGAAAATCTCTCAGGCAACAAAGGAATTTTACTTTCAGGAGTTTGAGGTATAATAAAGATTTATTTTCTTTTTATATTGATTTATATACACTAATTACATTAATATTGTTACATTACAGTAGTTTAAATTTTTTTCTTATTTCACAAAGAATTTTTCTTAGATTCTTGTTTCAACGCTAGCATATATAGACTATGGGAGAGGTGAGCTCATACACGTTATTACGACTTTATTTGTGCGATACACAAGGCTGATGTACGATCGCCTTATATTTCGGAGCAAATATGGAGTCGATGGCAGAAGTATTAAAGAAGCCCTAATTATATGTCCATCTTAGGGCGTAACTTACCCAACAGACGTGGAGGCCCGGAGGGAGAGAGTCTTTTCGTACATACGGGAAGATCAATAACCCGCCACGAGCATGCACAGAGACTTGTATATAAACTTCACACTTATTTTGTTAATGTTTAACTTTGTTGTATTATAGATATTGGTAATGATATAAATGTCTGATGCCATATATGGCTGTGTTGAGTTGTTTTATTTGTTCAACAGGGGGAAATATCATCAAAATAGAGGAAACTCTGCCAAATTTTTTATGAAATGTAGTTCACATCTAACAATTTAGGTTAAATATGTAGGAAAAGTCTTTGGGTATTCCTCCTACACCTACTCAGCTGTTTTTGCACACTCACACGAAGAAGTATGACGGTGTGATATTCGTCAACAGCCGATGTAGAGAACTGAATGAATGTGAAATTAATGCATTATTATTATTTCTTAATAATAATCCTTTACTAATGTAAACATTGCTTCCTAATAGGACCAAACATAACAAACCATTCAGCGACAGTCTCAAGAGGAATAACCTGTTGATGACACTCAAACGTATCTTGATATTGTCGATGGTAGGGACCGTCGTGGACAGATATTCAGGCTAGGTTCATTTACGAATACATATTATTCGCAATCCTCCATGTCCACTACAGCAGCGTCTACCAGACCAGCGCAATCGTTGGAAGTCACTGAGCTTCGAACCGTAGCGCAGACATTAGTGGAGCAGATAGCTCAACTGAGATAGGAGGTGGAGCAGTTGAAGGGGAAAGGTAACACCTCAGAGCACTCGCCATCATCAGGACATTAGGATTATTATAGTCACTTGCTTTCAATTACAAAGAAAAGACTTATTATAATGCACACTATAATGTTTGTACTATTAATTAAGAAAATTTGAACTTTATATCATCAATTAACTTCTATTTAAACAATTAAATATATAAACAAATAAATTTATTATGCATAGATAATTCACAACTGTTGAAATTAACCATTTTTCATAAGATCATCAAATAAAGTTTAATGTTGGGATTTTTATAAAAAAATTCCTAACATTCAATTGCCAACAGAACACAAAATCGTCATAAAAGTGTTACTATATTACCGACGGAATAAACAAACCGTCGCAAAATTCTTTCCATATTACTGACAGAAAACATTATGTCCTTGGTTAATTGTTCGTTTTATTTACCGACCGTTCTGTTTCCATTGGGATATTAATGACGGTTTACTGACAATAGCTTCATTCTGTCGGTATATTTTACCGACAGAAACACATGAAAATTTTGTCATTATAGTTACCTACAGTCGTATTAACGACGTCGTTGTCCGTCGTTTTATTCAGTTTTGACCGTCGGTAAACCGTTAATTTCTTATAGTGACAGGACGTAGGATTGATAACTGCTATTTCAAACCCTAATTAGCAAAAAACACATACAGTTCTCAATAGGGCGACTGTATTTGAGGTCGGATAGCAGGAGGGCTTTCTGTGTACTACAAAACATGGGTCAAGCCTACCCATCCTAGCAAGCCCATGAACACAGGCCCAATAACATGTATGAGAGAATTACCAAGCCCAATTATCTTGACATCAAATTAGTCGGGGTTTGTACAAAATTATGTTTGTTATGCTAGCCCACAAAATTAATGATAAAATTATATCATTCTCTCACTTGGACAACATAACTAACATCAATGAACAACATAAACAAATCTCCATATTAATATAACAATATGTGGCCACAATATGATTTCAAAGAAGAGTCAACAATCTCTCAATTATAAGTTCAAAATGAAGTTACAAGTACCTCAACAGTATAGAAATCAAACCCAATAGGAGTAATGATAGCATATATGCAAGATACTCATACCTCAATGACCTAAACAAAATGTGTCATAAGGAAATACACACAAAATGATGATCTGTTTGTGCAATTCAAACAAAATGGCTCAAGCATCCACCCAAGATGCTAACTGAGATTTAACAAAATATCTCATAACAACAAAATGAGACTGAGTAAAAAATGTCTCCAACAAAATGCCATATATATTCAAACATGTAAATGTATCTGCGTAGTATATCAATAAAGTATATGGCAATAACAATAATAGCAATAATCACAAGAAAAAGTCTCTAGACTGAATAACAAAATAGTCAGATGCAATGTTGCTATTAAAAATTAACATAAAAGGTAGACTCCCACTAATCTAAGACATCAAAAGATCTAAATAGACCCATACGAGATACATGACTCACAAAAGCCTTAACACTCAAGCCTTTGGTTAGAGGATCTACCACCAAAAGATCGGTGGGTATATGCTCTATACGGGTCTGAAACTCTTAACCTTCTCTCTAACAAACATATACTTTGTATCAAAATGCTTCGAACGCTTGAAGTTCTTGCATATTTGAGAGAAGCCCACCACAGTACAGTTATCACAATATATGGTTAGAGGTCTAGAAACACTCTCCACAAGATGAAGCTCATAATTGAAATTCCTCAACCATATTGCCTGTCGAGTAGCTTCATAATAAGCCACATACTCTACCTCCATAGTTAAAGTTGTTGTAAGTATTTGTTTAGCACTTTTCCAAGATACAACTCCTCCAGCAAGAATAAAGATATATCTGATGTGAATTTGTGATCATCATGGCAGCCATCATAATCAGAATCAGAATAACCTATCACCTCAAGGTGATCAAACATCCTGTAAGTAAGCATGTAATCTTTAGTATCTTGTAGATACCTCAAAACTCATTTCACAGCTTGCCAATAACCCACACCAGGGTTGCTCAAGTATCTCCCAAGTACACCACAACAAAAGCAATATTAGGACGTGTATAAACTTGAGCATACATAAGACTGCCAACAGCAGAAGCATATGGGACCTTTTCCATCTCTGACTCATCTTTATCATTTTGAGGGTACTGATTATTGGAGAGTTTATCACCCTTTTGAATGGGTGCACTACAAGGATTACAAGTCTTCATGTTGAATATATTCAAGATCCTTTCAATATATCTTTTCTAAGACAAACCAAGAACACCACGAGATCTATCACGATGAATTTCAATGCCTAAAACGAAAGAAGCATTGCCAAGATCTTTCATATTAAAATGAGCGGTCAACATTTGTTTAGTCTCAGAAAGAAAGCCCATATCATTACTAGCTAAAAGAATGTCATCAATATATATGACAAGAATAATGAATTTTCTCTCACTATTCTTTAAGTAAATGCATTGATCAACAACATTTTTCTTGAAGTCAATGGAGCAAACAATTTGGTCAAACTTAAAGTACCATTGTCTGGAGGCTTGTTTTAGCCCATAAATAGATTTTCTCAATTTGCATACCATGTGTTCCTTACCTTTATCAACAAAACCAGCAGGTTGATTCATGAATACATCTTTATACAAATCACCATTTAGGAAAGCAGTTTTCACATCCATTTGATGGAGCTCCAAATCAAAATGAGCAACAAAAGCCATCACAATACATAATAAATCTTTAGAAGAGACCGGGGAAGAAGTCTCTTTATAGTTTATACCTTCCCTTTGGTTATACCCCCTTGCAACAAGTCTAGCTTTGACCTTTCTATCTCACCTCTAGCATCACGTTTAGTCTTAAAGACCCATTTACACCCAACAATCTTACAACCACTAGGTAATTCTACCAAATCTCAATTGCCATTCATACTCATAGAAGCCAACTCATCTTCCATGGCTGCCAACTATTATGAACTACGAGGGCTAAAATGGCTTCCTGAAAAGAAATTGGATCTGATTCTTCAACTAAATTACATTCATGCTCCTCCAAATAAATGTTATAGTCTCGGAATTTAGAAGACTCAGTGGATTTAAGAATTCTTTCAGATCTCCTAGGTAGAACTATAACCACATCTAGGACTTGAGCATCAATGCCAACCTATTGAGAAATTTCAACATCATTTCCTGGATCAACAATATCATCATGAATCAGATGAGACTGAATTGTCTCAAGATGAAAAACAATAGGTGTAGGAACAACAACACGATCCTCTCTGAAATCAACAAAATGAGACTCATGTTTTTCATTATATTCTATGTCCCCTTCAAAATAGACAGCCCGATCTAATTCAATGACTCTAATAGTGTGATTGGGACAATAAAATCTGAACCTCTTGAGCCAGTACAATAACCAATAAAGTAATCTGAAATAGTTCTAGGATCAAGGTTCTTCAACTGAGGATTATAAGTCCTCACCTCAGCCTTACAACCCCAAATACGGAAATGCTTCAAACTAGGCTTCTTTCTTGATATAAGCTCAAAAGGAGTCTTTGGTATAGATTTACTTGGCACATGATTGAGAACGTAAACAATAGTCCTCAAGGTGTCTCTCCGCAAGAACTCTGGTAAGGTGGAGTGACTAAGCATGCACCTAACCATCTCCATGAGAGTATGATTTTGTCTCTCTGTAACCCCATTTTGTTGAGGAGTGTCAGGCATGGTATATTGTGCCTCAATTTCACAACCCTGTAAGTATCTAGCAAAAGGGACAAGGTTTCTTCCTGTTTCTTCATATCGACTATAATACTCACCACCTCTATCAAATCTTACACATTTGATCTACTTCCCAAGTTGCAATTTAATAATATTTTACAGTGACTTAGAAGCATCCAAAGATTCAGATTTCTCATGCAACAATTCAATCCAACCATATTGAGAAAAATCATCAATAAAGGTTATGAAGTACCTATAGCCTCCCATGGCAATAGGAGTAATGGGTCCACAAATGTCTATGTGAACTATCTGTAATGGTTCCTCCTTACTATTCATTTTCTCCTTTCTTACTTTAGCTGTAAACTTCCCTTTTATGCAATCAACACAAGTATCAAAATCATAGAAGTCCAGATCACGCAAAATAGTTTCCTTAATCAACCTCTCCATTCTCTCCTTGGAGATATGTCCTAATTGTTTATACCACAACATAGAAGATTTTTCAGTAACTCTCCCACGTTTCTTTCCAACAATAGCATTAACATCATCATGTTGTCAGTTAAAACTAAATGACTTAGCAATCAGCATAAAAAATCCATCACACATAATTGCAGAACCAACAACAGCATAATCATAGTATAAAACAACACCATAATTGATTATATGGAAAATGTATCCACAATTGTGTAAAACAGATACTGAAATCAAATTCTTTCTCATAGAAGGCACATAAACAGTATCTTTCAAAAGCAAATCATGTCTACTACTCAACTTCAAGGAAACTACTCCTATGTGCTCAACATTAACATTAAATCCATCTCCTAGTTGCAACATTAACTCCCCTTTATTTGGTTTCTGCCTGCTTCTAAACTCCTGTAATGAGTTCGTTTCATGAATAGTTGCACTAGTGTCTAACTACCATGAATTAGGAGAAACATCAACCAGATTTGATTCAAAACAGACAAAGATTTGAGGTATACCTTTCTTCTTTGCCAACTAGTTCTTAAACTTCACACAGTCACGCTACCTATGCCGATGGTTATGATGAAAGTTGCAATTTCCATTAAAAATAGGCTTAGGCTTAGCATCAAAACTCTCACAGGCTCAGAAGGTAAGGCAGGTTTATCATTCCCCTTCTTCTTAAATTGAGGCTTACCTTATTTGTTTATATAAAATTTCTTCTTTTTACCACTCTTGTGAGAAGTGTGATGAATACTATAGGACTTTCCCTTCTTCATGGTATGTTCCTCTTGAATAAGAATGGAAATCAATTCATCAATGCTCCATTCATCTTCTGAGCATGGTAAGTATTCCTAAGAATATCCAACTCAGATGGAAGAGAATCAAACACTTACCAGATCAGATAATCCTCTCCCAACACAACTTTCATAGCCTTTAACTTGTTATACCAGTTCACAAGCTTCATAACATACTCACGAACACCACCCACACCATCATACTTGGTCTTAGACAGTAAAGACAAGTAATTAGACTTTTCAGTCTTATCAAACTTTTGGAATTTTTTCACCAACAATCTTGAGATAATTTTTGGCATTATCAGTTTCTGTGATGCTCTCTTTAATAGTCTTCACCATTATGTACTTGATGGTCATCAAACATAACTTGTTAGAACGAACTCACTTATCATATTTAGCTTTATCTGCAGTGGAAGTCTCAGCAGTGGGTTGTGCAGGCTCATCCTTAAGAAGAGCAACATCAACATTAGAAACCACCAAAAAAAGATTCAATGATTCAAGCCAGTCCTCATAATTAGTCCCATTAAGCTTAATCAAAGAATTCAAAGCTAGAAATTGATACAATGCAAGAAGATTTACCAAATGTATCAAGAACTAGCAAAATTGGGCAAACAAAATAGTTGGGTTGTCATGCAATTGCAATCCTGCCTAAGGGTCTTGAATTACAACATAGATCACCCAGAATATTAAATTATGTCTTAAAGCTAATATCGATAAGATATTGAAAACTTAAAGACATAATTCAATGAATTAAACAAAACATTTGAAACCACATTAATAAAGACAAACCGATAGGGTAAATGCATCATTAACATAGTATCTAATGTATGCCCAATAACAACATCACAATAGCGTTTTGTAATAATTGGTCTCACGATAGACAAGCTCACAGTTATACAAAGTGAATGACAATAGTCCAATAATATTTCCAAGATTGCCCTTATAGGTTCCAATTAGCACCACAATTACAAAATTAACCATAGTAAAATTATATGAAACATTATATGCATAAACTGCATCCAAAATTAATTTTGATGCATGACTACATAACACTAAAAGTATACAAGACCCCATAAGCCCAAATAATACCATAAACAAGTACAAAAATATTCAAAAACAAATTTGGGGAGTACATTATATTTTTATTAATTTTAAAATTTGGGAAAAATAAAAATAATATTATTGAAAAAATTCCATAAAAAATTCCATAAATTAGAACTGGGTAAATGGAGCAAACACACAAAATTTGGTGCAAAACGGTCAACAGAGCAGGCAGCACGCGCCCGCATGCACCACCAATGCCCGTGGGGAAGATGATGGCGGGTTGGGCTTCAACTTCTCTGCCCAAAAACCAGCAATCCGAGTCATTCGACCCAATTCACAACCTGGTTTAGAAAACCGTCCATAACTCCTTCAATTGTGATTCGTTTTCAATGAAATTGGTGTCATTAGATTCAGAATTTTACGATCTATCAAACCCCCTAATCAATTGCATGAAAAAGACTACTAAAAAGGTTCGGAAAAAATCGAAAGTAACAGGTTTAAAAGTGTCAATTTTCGGTTTGGTTTAGAGTTTTTAAAGATCAAATCGAAAATTCAACATACTTACTATACGATTTGACACCAAATCAAAACAAATCAACAAGAATAAAAACGATTTCACAGAAATTAACAAAATAAATTTCAAAATCAACAAATTAACAAAAAATGAAAAAAATTATTTTCAAAAATTACCCAAAATTAGCAGTCACAATTAGAGTTAACACTACGCTGATACCAATTGAAGAAAAACATGCACACAAAATCACATATTAATTTCATAATTAATTAATACAATTAATTAATCCTAGGATTGCAACATGCTAGATTCAATAATTAGATGAACAAATACCTGAAAATTTGAGGAACAATTGAATTCATTGTTATTTTATGTGAAACAAAGTGACAAAGACGCAAAAAATTGATTACTACTATTCCAAACTCTAATTAGCAAAAAACACATACAATTCTCAATGGGGTGACTGTATTTAAGGTCAGCTAGCAGAAGGGCCTCCTGTTTATTGCAAAATATGGGCCAAGCCTACCCATCATAACAAGTCCATAAACACGGGCCCAATGACACGTATGAGAGAATTACCAAGCCCAATTATCTTAACGTCAAATTAATCAGGGTTTGTACAAAATTATGTTTATTATGCTAATCCACAAAATTAATGACAAAATTCTATTAAGCAGCACCGAGAAACTCGATAATGGAATAGAAAACGAGTATAAGTTTGATATATTCAGCAACAAAGTGTTCAACAAATTTTGGAACTTGTGTATCTATCCATATTAGAAATGTGGAAAGAAAAAAAAAGCCATCAGTCCTTCCCTTCATCCCAAAGGTACATTTCATGATCATTCACCGGGAAAATCAATCAGAATACCTCTCTGATCCTTAATCATGATCGATGGTCCACAAAGATTAATACTTTCTGATAAACATCACCATTTTTTTAGCTTGACTGGTCTGTTACAACTCCCCACCCTCCGTTTCCCCATTGTCTAGTGGCCAAGTCCTTATATGACCAAATAAGAACGTACGTTAACTCCTGTAAGGTGAGCTCAAGGATTGATCCTCTCTTCATACCAATGCATTTCTCCGTCAGCACTTTGTTTCAAGGCAAACATTTTCCTCTTGTCAGCCTTCAAGTTCAAGTAATCAACCTGGAAATTGAATGTTTCAATGAAGTCAGAAGAAAAAGAGACGAAATATGATAAAGACATATTGTCTGAGTTTAACCAACCTGATCTGGATCTAAAAGCAATAGACAAAATGTTGCCACTGGACCTGATGAAGGATCAAGAGTGAGTTCATGTGGCGATTTGTCACGTAGACAAGGAAGACCTGGATTAGGCCCCAAGTACTGCAGTCTTGATCTTACAGAACTAGCAAACCAAGATTTCTCTCTTTGCTACATAATTGATGAAAAAAGTTCAGAAGAAAATAGACCAAGTTCCAGATGAGTTAAGACAGGTAAAAACTGGCAACCAAAGCAGGAAATCCCTCTACATTATCCTAAACAATCAAAACTACGGTGGGATTGGGACCCCGATGTCTGGAATATACAGAAGATATGATCTTTAATGGACTACCAAGACAGGATCAGGGAGCTATTAATTTATTGTTCTCTCATTTTTCTCTTAGTAATCAGGATAGATAGACCTTTAGAAACCAGCATATATGTAATAGCAATTCCTTTAATCAGCGTATAAGCTTCAACAAAAGTTCTTTAGAAAAATCATACTTCTACTCTTCTACAGTATAGTTGTTATATCAGAACTACTGCCTCATAAATTTGGAAGAATCACTGATCAAGGTAGTCACAGATACCTGAAGCTTGGCAGGATCAGAGTTCGAAGAATCAATAACATCAACTTTTCCAGTGATCCGGAATTGCTCCCAAGAATCAGTGAAATACCAACATATCTTCAACAAAGTGAAATTACGTTTCAACTCAAACATATAATGACAGAAACAACCAAATTCTGAAATACGCTCCACCATGTAAACGAAATCCACCACAGCAACTATCAGATGAAAGGTACTAAATAAAATTGTTGGCATGTGCATTTCACCTCAGCAAATGGACAATGCTTTAGCTCATCAATCTGAAC
The DNA here is from genome assembly GCA_026413575.1 of Erythroxylum carthagenense. Taxonomy (NCBI): domain Eukaryota; kingdom Viridiplantae; phylum Streptophyta; class Magnoliopsida; order Malpighiales; family Erythroxylaceae; genus Erythroxylum; species Erythroxylum carthagenense. The sequence goes on along the minus strand of JANZLD010000009.1, from coordinate 47,106,563 downwards.
ATTCAAGTAAAAACAAAAGCTATATAAGTTTGCAGGAAGATCGAAACTAAGTTGCAGCAGTTAAAGAGCAAAAATTGAAAAAAAGAGAACCTTGCGAGTTCTAGAATCTGTGTTGATTTGAATCTTATCACTGTTCTCTTCAAATCCCCTGCAAAAGTCACCAAAATTTTATTCTAAAATCCCCATCAATAAATTTCACACAAAAACATAGACATGGAGGAGACATGAGAGTAAAAGAGAACCTGAAAACAACAGTGCGGTTTGAAGGCCTCCCATTATACCCAATTGTTGCCTGAAACCCTCAAAATCACAAACACACAAAATTAACCAAAACCCTGCCATATCGTGTCCCTTCTATGAATAAACTAAATCCTACAAATGGGCACCGTAAACGTACCATTTGGAAGTAGGACGAGTGTTTAACGTGGGCGTTTGACTCTAATGCGCTCAGAATCAGCTGCTTCCATGGACATTGACCTGCCATTGCTGTGCTCGCTAGATCCTGCCAGAGCTTTTTGGGGTCAGGGTATAAAAAAAAAACGTTAAATAAGTTAGCATTTTACAGACCAAAAGCGAAGATGAAGTTGCCACATGGCAAAGTTGGCCTAAATGCATCGTTGGGTTGATAAGATCGGATTATATGAATTAAATTCCAAGGAATCTTAAATTTGGATTTAATATAATTTGATTTGTTAACTTTAAATCAAGTTAATCTAATTTTTATAATTAGTAGATCTTAAAAAATTTTGCAACTTTAAATTAAATTAAATTATATCAATTAAATTTGAATCAAATTAATTTTCAATCTTCTTATAATTAAGATATTATATCTTAAATAAGAATATTATATAACTCATTTCATATCTTTTTTTAATGTTAAATTACCTATGTTTTAAAAAATGGACTAGAAGTTAAATCGATAAGACAATAAGCATAAGGTTTAAAAGATTCTATCGATATTAAATCGTCATAAAATTGGTTAAAGATTAAATAAAATTAAAGAATTGAAATATGATTTTTAAAAATTGTTGGTATATATCAAAGAATTTAAAGTTTAATTGAAAAATAATTAAATTAATATTAATTATAAAAATTTATTAATTTACAAAAATTGATCAATTAATTAATAAATTGATTAGTTTTTAACAACAAAAATTATTAAAATAAATCAATCCAAAAAGTCGAATTAAAATTTGAACAATTCAAAATTCTTACAATTGAATCAGCTGAACAAATATGTCTATATCGGACTAGCTCTCATCCATATCAAATTAACTCTCCTTTAACTCATAATTAATAAGAAGTTATTTGAGTTACTTAATTAATCATAGCTAATTCGACTTAATTTCATGAATCTCTACTCGAACTTTGTGAACCAATAAAGAGTTATGAAAGGGTTCGAAAAAAAATTGAACCAAGTTAAAGTGAATTCACATATAATTAATATATTATATCTTAATCCAAAATTTTAAAATAATATAAGTTGTGAATTATAACTCATTTAATTGAGTTTGATTTTTTTTAACATCCATATTAAAAAGAAAAAAGTCAGATTTGTTTGGAGATAATACTTTTAAAAATTATGATCTTTACTAAATTAAAAGATGAGTTTGATCTATAAATGTCGATGAAACTTCAATTCTTAATTACAATACAAGCATAGTCTTGAGACAAGGACTCTTGTCTCCAATCATTTGTACAATTGAGAAATTTTATAATTTTTGAATAAAATTTTATCAATAATATTTTATAAAATGATATATTTTGATTAAATTATAAGTTAAGAAATAAATTTCATTTAATTTATATGATTTAAGGATATTTTCTAAAATTCTATTAAATTATGACTTAGATGAAATTTTTAAAAGCTAAATCTTTATGTTTTTTAGATCTTAAAATTTTGATCAACAATTTTGAGTATATTAAAGGAGGGAAGTTTGATGAATTTATTTACCACTTAACCATATTCTACATTATCCTTAGTAATCAAAATTTTAAAGAGATTTCTTTTTAAGTAATCAAATTATAATGGAAAACTTAAAGTTTAGGAATTATAATTTAAAATTTAGAAATTTTGGGGTTTAAGAGTTTTTAAAATTTGGAGTTGTAAAATTTAAAACTTAGGACTTAAGAGTTTAATATTTAACATACAAAATAATGAAATAAGTGTTGTGAAAGAGAACAAACTTTAAGGATTATATTGTTTATTAGAAATTTAGAGTTTGCAACAATGCATCAGCCACGCTATCATTAAAACACAAACAACCTTTTAAATAGACTTCACAATGCATAACGAAAAGGAAACAAACTCCGACTATTTATGGAATCATGCTTAACGTGTAATAATAGCAAAGGAAAAAAATAAGCAAAAAAAACATGGATGACCAACTAATTCTTCTCATGTAAACAATATCATGTGCCTATAATTTTGGATCACTTCTCAACATTCCCCCTTGATCTAAAATTGCATACACTAAGCTTGGATCTTGGATATTCATATTTGCTCCTTATTAACGATTTTGTGAGGATATTTGCAATTCGTTCCTCAGTACTACAATATTGCAACATGATTTTTCTTTTAATGACAAAGTCTCTAATAAAATGCGCCCCTATATTGATATGCTTAGTTCTTCCATGGTGCACAGGATTCTTTGAAATTGCTATTGTTGCTTTGTTATCATAATATTTTTGAGTCAAAATGACTTTACATATATATGATTTTGATGAATAACAAAGAGGAAAAGAAAAACAAATGCAGAGATAAAAAGACAGAAGCAGAAGTAAAAACCAGACGGAGAAGTTCAAAAGCAGACGCAGAAATATAAAAGAGGACGCAGACGTAGAAATATAAAAGAAGACGCAGACGCAGACGTAGAAATATAAAAGCAGACACAGACGCAGAAATATAAAAGCAGACGCAGACGCAGAAATAGAAAAGCAGACGTAGACGAAAAAGAAAAAGCAGACGCAGAAAAAGCAGACGCAAGAGTCAGTTCAAGTTTGTTACAAAACTCAACTGATTAACCGTTTCTTTCAAGATTCAAGAAGCAAGATTCAAGAAGCAAGAATCAAGAAGCAG
>JANZLD010000009.1:47081699-47092203 GCA_026413575.1 Erythroxylum carthagenense | reverse complement strand
TGTTATGAAAAGATTTCAATCTATGAAAAGTAGGCGAGGATCATTGTAATTTTAGCTATTTTATATTCTTAATAAAAATTTGTTTTTTATTTAGTTTTGATATAAAAATTTTTATGAAATTTATATTTTATTTGAGCCCCGCATATCTCCATCCTTGACTCCGTCACTGTTTACGATGCTTAACAAAAAGGAAACAAAATCTAATTATTTATGGAGTAACGCATGGTAATAACAAAGGAGAAACTATAGGAAAAAAAAAACACATGCATAACTAACTAATTCTTATCACTTAGCAACATCACGTGCCATGCTATATTTTTTAGGATATCTCATGGGAAACTTATTTTTTACGATTATTATATTATATATTTTTAATGCATTAAAAACTTAAATTTTGTATAAAACTTATATTTTGGGAGAAAATAATCATTTTTCTCTTAATATGCTTAATTACACAAAATTTTAAAGTTTTAGTGTAAAATCGATGAAATTATAAGGTGTAGTCTTTTAAACTCTCCAAACTACACAATCTTTTAACCCTATTACGTTATTCAACCTGAATGAAGATTTTCATTCCGTTAAACCCTTCTGGATAAGTGAAAAATGCAGAAGTTGAAGGCCCGAAAATTGATCTTCCCTTTAAATGCCTAATTTAATTTCGGGATAATTTGATTTTGTTTTTTGTTTTTGTGTTAACCAAAATAATATACTTTTAATTAAAATTTTATGTAATTAATAAAATTTAAATTTGATTAAAAATTTAAGAATTATTTTATGATAATTTCATGGCCTCAATGCACCCATATGATACGAATCAGGTACTCTGAATCATAAGTTTCACGTTTTGTCCTTATTATTATGTATGTTGGGATAATCATCGTGGATGCAGAAGGATTTTGTCTTTGCGTGGCAGTAAAAGAAAACTAAAAGAACATATTGTTCTGTCGTGAATCAAAATCATTTATTACTTGGTACAGAAGATTTGGCTGTTCCAATCAAGTTGGAGATACCCGAACCGTAAGAATTAAAATATTCAATCATGTTTAATAGTATAAATTTAAGTTTTTAATTTCTTATTTTATTAAAAATTAATTAATTATATTTTTATAAATTAGTAATTTTTATAAATCAAAATAAATCAATTAATTTTTAATAATATCTTTTTCATCAAAATTTAAAATTTTTAATAAGTAAAGACAATATTTTTTAATTATATTTTAAATTCTTTAATTGTATTTAACCTTTGGTTGATTTTAAAATAATCTAACTTCAATCAAAATTTTTAAATTTTAAAACTTTTATCTTATTAATTTAACTTCTACTTTTATTTTTAAAACATTAAATTATGTGATCGAAAAAGGAACTAAAGCACACAACACGAATTAACGGGACCCATGTAAAAGTTTAATTTATTAATTATCAAATCTCTAGTCGTGTAATGAAAGTCTAATTAACCTCAGAATATAGGTAAGTTGGTAAGGGGCGCTCCTGATTTAACTGAAGTCGTAAGTTTAAATCGCCCTCATGTATGCGGCCATTTAAAATTTGGGACCCGAGCTTTCTCTCCTGCAAGGGACCTACCCGATTTGAGCGAAGATCAATCTGAATGTGGATCACTTAAAAGTGTCTTCTCATGATTGAGAGCCTCATAGAATACTTCACGAGGAAAAGAAAAAAAAAGTCTAATTAGCTTATCTAATCAAGATTAAGGTTATGGGGTAGTAGGACTCTTAGGATCAAAAGTCAATGACATGACGATGTCGACAATTCATCTATCAGCTTATTAGGAACAGACGCTAGTCACGAGCTCATCTAACCAAAGTTTACGTAGACATGCGATATACTCCTCCCATTAGTGATGCTCCATAATTGGTGAATTGAATTATGACTTGAATCCTTTTTTAGAGGATAGATCTTCTGTTCCGATTAATGTATCCCAGTAATAATGTGTTCGTTCTGACATCAGACATCAGTTATGTCATGTGTTAGTTAAATAAGCGAAGTATTGTAATCGTTGTAGGGTATGGTCGAAGGAAGAAGGAAGCATCTTGTGGAAAGCATATACTACTGTTATGGTGGGAACATATCACCTGTGCTAGTAACCCTACGCTTGTCATGTTACTACAACATCCATCCATTAAAATAAAATATTTATTAATTAAATAGTTTATTTTTATATAAATTATAATAAATCAATTAGTTTTTATTTAACAACTTATTTTTTAATTAAAATTTTAACTTTTTCAATAAAGTAAGAAAAGTGTCCTTCTTCAATTATATTTTAAATTATTTAATTTAATTCAATCTTTACTATATATCAATTTTATGATAGTCTAATAAAAGGTTAGTCTTTTAAACCTTTATTTTATAGGTTAATTTTTAATTCGGTTTTTAAAATAGTAGTTAAAATGCAGATTTATTGATATTAATAAAGTTAAATAAATTATTTAATTATATTATCAACTTATTAATATCAAAGCGCATGATTTATAAGTTATAACGATAAATAAATAAATTGCTGTAAGTATGTGTGTGGGCAATGGTCAGGACAAGGACATATATTCGAATATGCTTCTAATTATTACTTCAAACAGTATAATCGACGAGTTTCATGTGAAGATTGAGAAAACTCATAGTTTTGAAAAACTAATGTAGTTTCTAAATATACAATCATTATAGCGACGTTATACTAAATAAGAATCGTAGAATTTCAATCAGGTTTTGCAACTATTGAAAGACTGTCTTATTCTAAATTAAACTATGATACAAAGTGACAAAAAGTCTTGCTTGACAAAGCCACCATCGATGGAGCATGAACTTATGGTGTGAAATGGAGGAATCTTAAGTTGGCTAGAAGGTAGGCACGAGGTCGAAACTAAGATTCAAAGCTAAATCTAATAGGGACTTGAAGATAGTAAGATATTAGCTAGTACTGTTACTTTTCTTTCTTTTTTCCCCCTGAATTTTTAGTCACAAGCATGCATTAACTAAATCTGTCATTTCGGTTCACATCAGCAATGAGTCCAGTTGTACTTCATCACTGTCCGTCTTCAAAAGTTGCAGATATTCGTCGTAAAGCTTCTCCAAGCTGTCGTCTGCTGCTTGATCAATAAGGGGTCTGTTGTTGGTTAGATAATCCTGACGATCATTTCCTCCAACAAGAAAGCTAATCTCATTTTCCTGATTAAACTTGGAATCACCCCATGGGATATCAGCCGCAACCTCAACCTCTGTACCTAAACCCACTTCTCCTGAAGAGACCGTACTCACAGTGTTGCACTCGAAACTATCGTTTCTTGGTAAAGACAAAGAGGTGAATCTAACAGGCTTTGGTTGATGAATCTTGTGCTTGATTGGTTCTTCCTTTGTCTTATTTCTGTCCACTTTCTTGTTGGTCCTCTCCTTACTGTTGCTTTTCCTCCTCTTTTGTCCCTGTTTTGGCGCATCATCGGGTAATTTCTTGTGGGTATTCGGGTCGGTTCCTTGGCTCTTGAGTCTTTTACTGAGATGGGTATTCCAGTAGTTCTTGATCTCGTTATCGGTTCGACCCGGGAGCCTCCCAGCAATAAGGGACCATCGGTTTCCCAGTAGAGAATGCATTCTGATAATGAGCTCATCCTCATCAGGAGTGATGTTCCCTCTCTTAATGTCTGGTCTGAGGTAGTTCATCCATCTTAATCTGCAACTCTTCCCACATCTGAGAAGACCTGTTTAGTGACATATTCGTATTTAATGTTTTTTGAGGTGCGGGGTACAGAAGACAGTTGTGTCAGTAAGTGTTCGGTAAGAAATTTAATAACATCCTACTTCCATAATTGAGCTAAAAATATATATATAAAAAGCCACCTAAATTTAAACATGAAGAAATTGAATTAAATGGCAATCATTTACATCACTAAAAGGGATATGAATTTACTTTCGGTTGTCTACACTGAATCCAACATACTTTACATTTAATTAATCACTTAAAGGGATAATAATTTACTTGTGGATGGTTGCACTAAATCCAACATACTTTTCTAATTTAATTACTAACTTCAATAATTAAAGATTTAAATTGCAATATGCAATTAAAATTTTCTATATATGTTAAGTGGGAGACAAAATTTAAAACATAAAAATGATAAATTAAACAAATTGAGAGAAGAACAGATGATCAAACCCATGAATGAAGAACAGAAGGAGCATAAAACCAAAGAAAAGATGAATGAAGAAGAAAAGGACTTTGGTCTGCAATTAAAGAGAGGAAAGGGCAGTGAAATCACCAGCTTTTTTGGGTAAAGACCTCCAATGACCTTCACCATGAGCTTGAATATACTTGGTAAGTAATGTGTCCTCTCTCGGAGTCCAAGGTCCTCTGTGCAACCCAACCTTAGAGCAACATGGAGCTCGTCCCATTTATATGCACACCCTAATCTCTTGGAACTCGTTTCCAAGGAAAAGGTCGGGAAGGAAGCTGCTGATATTACGAGAAGTTTCAGAAATATGAACTCCTTTAAAGCTTGTACGTTTTTGCTGACTTGCACAGCAGCCTAAAAAATCTTTCGCTTATAACCTATTGTTATCGTAGGCTAGTTTGGGGTTACGGGGTTGCAATTGCATGGTTCAAGTCACTCAGCGGCCCTTCTTGCTATCTGTCCTTCTACAGCACTTGGTAATGGTAGGTAGCACTGGCACGGGATTGTTCGTATTGTGTTGTGACTGCGACAAAACAGTACCGTTTATCATGTACACAATAATTTGATTGCATCTTTTACGTAGTACGATTATCTTTGGGCCATCATTAGATGTTGGTGTAATAACGAATTTGCGTGTTAAATTTCATTCTAGACCATTTCCCTCTAAAATAAACAACAATATAATAAAAATTTTGAGGTTTCAATGATATGCAATTTTATCACTAATTAATAAAGAAATTGTTTACTGGTGATCAAATAAGCTTCTTAAATATTGGCCTATCGCGGAAATTTTACTTTAACAAAATAAACTTTTTTAACATATTTAACATAACTATGATTTTAGCAAAAATATATTGGAAATTAAATGAATAAGACAAATTTATCTTATTAATGGGTTAATATTATTAATGATTTCTGTATTTGTTTTTGACTTTTTAAAATTTTTTTTGAGGTAATATTATTTAGCAATTTATTCTATTAATTTTTCATTGATGCATAACTTCAAAACAATATGGTATTGAAAATTTAAGAAGTCTTATATATTGTTTTAAGTAAATAAATAATAGAATATAATGGAGAGACTGTATGATACTTAAATAATACTATGAAGAGTAAGTAATAATTTATAAAATATGAAAACTCAAATTAAGAAAAGGTAAATCACAGAAAGCCCTAATATAAATAACATTTTATTAATTGTAAGAGTTAATACTAATGAGTATCATTTGCATTACAGCTTTGTTTTGGTAGAAAAAGTATGTATTTTAGCATAAATATTTGCAATTTTAGTAATGAATGTTGTTTTAATTACATGTCACTATCCTTCCTACCCATAAATTTTGATAGTAATAGGTCTTCTTAACACTAGCACATATCTAGAATTACGTACACATATACGTTATATTCTTTCCAAAAACATTCTCTTCATTAAAGTTTAGAAAATAACATCTAAGTTAAATTTGATTAAAAATAATAATAATAAATTGAATTAATTCGATCGATTCTTCTACACAAATTTTGAATAATTAATTTTTATTTAATATCTTATTATTAAAAATTAATTAATATATTAATTAGTTAATCTATTTTAAATTTCTTAATTTTAGGAGAATGGAGAGAGGCATCCCTCTCACGACAGTTTTAAATGATCAGGTCCATCACTCCCAGGGTGTGGGAGGTGGATGGGCGGACAGAAACTGACACTTGACAAGTATCATATCCATTCAATATGCACTGTAGTCCGGAGAAGAAATGGTAACGTGAATAGTCCTCGTTTCTAGCCATTAGGTGGTGATCAGCTCATTTCATGTGATCATATGTGCAAATCGATTGTCCATCCAGCCAATGTGTCGCCTACGTCTGACCTCCGTTTAATTTCTTTAATTAAGTTATACTCTACAAGTGATTTGGTGTCACGAACAATTATACATGAGTTGAGTTTAACTAAAGTTTATTTTTAAAAGATTGAGGGACACCTATCTAATTTGGAGTTGTTGATTTTTACGCCTTCTGATTATAAAAATACATAATATTAAATTTCCTTTTACAGTTTTATATTCAAATCAATATTATGAATACCGTACCGAACTCAATATTGGATTGAGTTTTATAATGGTACTGTACAGGTACCGGTCAGTACTAGATACCATTTCGGATAATTTTTTAAATTTATAAAATAGTCCATAAAATTTTTAAAATTTGCAAAATAGTTAATTGGTATATTGTACAATTGTGTATACTTTACTAGTTTACTGTTTACATCAACCATGTTTTCAAAAAATCATAATAATAAATAATAATGACAATTAATATGAAATAACAATAATGTTTAAATATTTTACATATAAATAATAACCACAATTAATATAACCAAAGATAATTATCATCATACAAATATAAAATTAATAATAATAAATAGTATTTAAAATATTACAATATTACAATTTCATCACTTTAATAAATAATATTACATAAAAAATTTAAAACATTTAATAAAAAGAATAATAAATATCCTTAAACAATTTACAAAAATAATCGATGACAAAGAACAATGAAGTAGAAGTTAAACCTGAAACAAAAACATTACACTTACATTACATATATAAAATTTAACATAAAAATCAAATACAAGTAAAATTAAAAGAAGAGGAAAAATAAAAATCTAGAATTCAATCATCAATGGGAGGATACCCGCTAAAACTACACTGACCTCAGTGATCATTTGGTACAAAATTATCATCATTTAAAAAAGCTTCATCACCATTATCATGCAACTTTAATGCACCAAATGACATGTCAATACTTTTTCATCTAAGATTATCTGCCAAATAAAATCATTTACATCAACCAAATTGGGTTCTTCAGAAACCCAATCCGCCAAAGATCAATATTATCAATGACAATTGGATCAGTTGAGCTACTTGTGTTATTAAGACTCCTAGCAAACAATTAAATTTAATTATTAGAAAATTATAAAAAATTATATCGAAATTAATAATGATAATCACGAAAATAACATACATTTCCCGAAGCTTTAAATTGTAACGAACAAAAACCAAGTCATTCAACCTCTTATGCTCCAATCCATTCATTTTCTTTGAGTGGATAAATTCAAATGTACTCCAATTTCATTCATAGCCTGTTGCACTCACACAATTGCAAACCTTTTTAATTCTGGAACACTATTTCCGAATTGATCCAACCAAGAAACTGCAAGTTATAAAATAACAAAAGTAGTGTTATAAGTAAAATAAAGTGATAATTAATTTTCAATAAATAAGGAAATAACTAATACCAGGAAAAAGTTTTACTCTTTTTCGAATAGCAATCGGTATTTCAAAATCCTCATAAGTCAACATGTAAAGCTCCATTTGTGAGTTTAAAAGAGCTTGCATCGCGTCAAGTCTAACAATCGTTTTAATTGTTAAAAGCATTCCTCTATTAACTTCAGCTTACTTTGTAAGATCTAGTCTAAAATACACACTAGGATTAAAAAATGCCCCAATAGCAAACAATGGAGAAGAAAGTTGTCTTTCCCTTCTCTCATTAATGATTGAGAGATATTGAGTGTATAAAGAAAGTTTATTTTTCAGATTGGCCTTGATTGCTTCCGTCACTCTCTCCATGGCATCAAAAATATAACTCATTATTGGCTTTTCTTTACTATCAGCCAAGCGAAGCACCCTTACCAAAGGCTCACAAACTTGAATAACAAAATGACATTGAGACCAAAATTCTCTATCTTCCAGTATAATATTACAAACCTTCACTCTAGCATTAGACCTAGCATGTTAAGATGCAACCCACTTATTACTTGTAAACATTTGCTTAACTCCTTCTTCATCGAAATAAAAGACTGAAGTGATAAGAAATTTGTTGCAAATCTTGTCATAACAGGACAACTCACATTTTTACCATTGGTAAATTCCTTTCTCATCAAATTCAAAACTCATGCACGATTATAAATGAACTTTGTCACCTTTTTAGCCTTCTACATAGTCTCATCAGTAACAGAAAAATACCTAGGATCCTCTATATTCTCCAGTATTAAGTCAATGCAATGTGCGTCACAAGGAGTCCAAAAAAATGAATTATACGTATTCTGCAACCTTTTTCCTACCACTTTATAACTAAAATCATTTTCAGTAATAATTGAACAATATTATCCAGCCCTACTTCATTCACAACTTCATCAAGCATCGTAAATAAAGTCTCAATATTTCTAATAAGGACAAATGCATCAATAGATTTAAAAAACATAGAGCCATTTAAAGAATAAATCAAAAAATTTATAATAAGCTCTTATCTCCTATTTGTCCAACCATCACACATAATTGAACATCCATTAGTACCCCAATTCACTCTTCTTTCAGCCAAATAATTTCTAATTTTAAAAACAACACAATTCAAAAGTTTATCTCTTCAATCATCAATCGAAGAACCTTTGTATCATGAATCATAAGAGGCTATTGCATCCATCATAGGTTGATAATAATAAGATTGAGAAGTATTGAATGACGAACCTGTATCATACCACCATCTAGTTATTGCCATATCGACATTGTGAGCCGCATCTCTTGATTACATCACACTACGAATTGAAGGTTGGGTTTCAGGAGTTGCTCGTGGTGTAAAGAAACTAGTCACATGCCTTCTTCTCTTCCTCACATCAGATTCTTCATGATCCTGAGATGGAACACTACCAGTACCAGTACCACTACTACTTCCACCTTCAACATTTTCATATTCACCACAGAAACTAGAAAACGAACTTTCATTATTAATTTCAAAGTTCAATCTTTCCCTTCTATCTCTCTCAATTTGATAGTCATCAAGTAATATTTTCATTTGCCACTTCACATTATGACTTATTGTTTACACGCTTTCACATCTCCTTTAACCCCAACTAAATACCTTTTTAACCGGGTGATTCCTCCACCTTTCAAATGCTTGTTATAAAACAAGAAAATGATATGGTTCTTCGTACCGAGAGCCACGCCAATATGAGCTCAAGCTGGATCATTATATCTTCCTGAAGTGGGTTGATCGAGATTATTTGAACTTTCTTCCATTTATCTGTACACATAAATATAAATAACACATAATTTCAGTACACAATATGCATATCTATCTTATATAATATAACTCATTCTGTATAATTACATTTCATATAATTCAATTGAATGCAACACAATTTACTATAAGTCAAAAGCTAACAATTCAAAATATTCAACATATATAATAACACAAAACATACATCGACCATTTCCATTTTCAACAATTTGTCACATTTTTCATTTCCAACAATCACAAAACAATCAAATTTTTATTTCCAACAATTTCTAATTTAAAAATCACAAAACATTCATAATTTCATTTCCAATTCTAATAATTACAAAACATTAATAATTTCATTTCCAATTCCAACAATTTCCAATTTCAACAATTACAAAACATTCATAATTCCATTTCCAATTCTAACAATTTCCAACAATTTTCAATTCCAACAATGATAAAACATTCATAATTCTATTTCCAATTCCAACAATAACAAAATATTCATAATTTCATTACAAAACATTCATAATTCTATTTCCAATTTCAACAATTTCCAATTCCAACAATCACAAAATATTGATAATTTCATTTCCAATTCCAACAATTTTCAATTCCAACAATCACAAAACATTCATAATTCTCCCATTCTAACAATTTCCAATTCCAATAATCATAAAATATTAATAATTACATTTCCAATTCCAACAATTTTAATTTCAACAATTGCAAAACATTCATAATTCTCCCATTCTAACAATTTCCAATTCCAACAATCACAAAATATTAACAAAATTAATTTTCAATTCCAACAATCACAAAACATTCATAATTTCATTTCCAATTTCAACAATTTCTAATTCCAACAATGAGAAAATATTCATAATTCCATTTCCATTTCTAACAATTCCAAACAATTTCCAATTACATTTCGAACAATTTTCAATTCCATTTCCGACACAATATTTGGGCATGTATAATTTTTCTTTTACAATATATCAAATATGAAAAGACAATATTTGGTCGTGGTTTATCATTATAACTAATGATTAAAAGGGAAAAAAGTGTTTAAATAGTTTCCTTAAGTATATTGTTGGGCCCGGGCCCCGAAATCCCTAATCCCAAGGTGGCCCCTCGGGCTGCGCCCGTGACGGGCGGCCCAAAACATCGGACCCAATCCCAACATCTATACATGAATCGATTCGCACATACATATCTCAAACACAAATATCATACTTGCACAATCATTTGAATTATGATTTATTCCATAA
>JANZLD010000009.1:47051556-47061710 GCA_026413575.1 Erythroxylum carthagenense | reverse complement strand
AAACCTTAAATTTTTCAATGAGTATTTTTTAATTAAATTTTAAATTATTTAATTTTATTTAATTTTTATCTTTAATTATACTTTAGATTTATTTTTAAATGATGTAACTTTTGGTGAGGTTTTATCCAAAAGTACGGAACTTTACTTTAGTTAGATATTTGCAATGTCTTTTTTCTACGTACTTGAAGAGTCACCTCTAACAGTTACTAGGGCACTTTGGGCTTCGTGACTATGTTGCAATACCAAGTTCAGGATTTACCCTACAATCTTGGTAGGCCTTAAGATGCAAGCCTTAGGTTCGTAAGCCTTTTGAGTTGGCCCACCGGGAAAAATTAGGCGAACCGTTAATCAGGACAAGTCACACGTAACTGTAATGAACCTTTTTTTTTTTTTTTAAGCTTAGGGTTCTAATTTTAAGAAGGCATTTTTAAGTCATTCACATTTAGATTAATTCTCGCTCGCACCGAGTCAACCTGTAAGAGATAAAGTATTGGCCAAATAAATTTCTCCATTCTTAGGGCTCGAAATTGAGACCTCTAGTTAAGAGATGAGAGTGCTAAATCACTCACACCAACTATGAACTTTTATCAACTTCTTAAGCCGACCTTTTCTGTCAAATTATCTATTTTTATTTAATTAATTTTTTAAATTATAATTTTAGCTTTTTAAAAAAGTTTATCTAATTTTAAAATTCTTAAAAATTTAAAATTTTCAAAAATACTCTTTCTATTAAACTTTAATTAAAGAATAATGATAAAATAAACATGGTACTAATATCATATATAGATCAATCAAATGTTATTTACAAATTAAACTTGAATCAACTTATAAATTTGAGCCGAATTTAATTGAATTGAGTTGAATTTAAAAATTAAGTTGACTTATAATGTTAATAATATTTAATTTGTTCATATATTATGTTTACGTTGCATTAATAAAAATTTAAGAAAACAAATTTTAAAAATTGAAATTAAACGATTATTTTTCAATTTTTTTTTGAAGATTTGATATTTTTGTTTTTCTAAAATTTCTTAAACTAAATCCACTTTAAAATATAAGAATTGTAAATTATTACAATTTATTAATATAAAAATTATGCTGAAATAGTTCGAAATCAATGGAGATGACATGTTCTTAATATACGTGATTGCACAACTCACAAGTCAAATACGTTTTTATTCATCTTTGTGTTACGGATCCAATGAGAGACCTAAAAGAGAGGGATTCCAAAGGAAGAGCAGACACAGGATTGGTTCAAAATGGGATCCGAAGTGTCTTCAAACTTGACGTGGGTTGCACCAGCCATCTCCCATATTTTGCACGCAAGTTAATGAGCACATCGATCGCCATAAAAAAACTCTCACTTACAGTCGTATCTAGTCCACACCCAGCGAACTTCTTCCCATGACGTGTTCTACATATGTATCTCCCTAAATGAATCATTGCTTCTCGCAGTTCTTGTTCCTCTTGGTTTGTTTGAACATTCCTTTTTGGTTCCTTTTACGTTTCAGTCGAAATGCAATTTAGGTGAAGTCTATATCTTAAACCAACCTGCACTGTTCTTCTTTCAAATGGTCCCGAGTTTTTTAAAGTGAAAAATAGCAGGGAAAAGTTGATAAGAGAATTCTTGATAGGTCGAATCAGACCTGACTACGGGTTAACAAAGAAGGATTTGCCAGATGGCGACTTGACTTTCTTGTGATATCCCAATCCAGGGTAGGACTAGTACTGTCGATGCTGCGTTACCATCACCATCTTCAACCAAACAAGGAGAGTTACAAGACATTCCAATCTTACAGTTCTCTCCTGAACGTTTTCTTGAAGAATAAGAAAGAGTTTCATGTAACAGAACAGAAAGATGGGTTTAGGGATTGAAACAGAAGTGAATGATTGTAACAGTATCAGAGCCTTTTAATGAAAACAAACCCAAAAGAGGAGGAAACGAAAAAAAGTTTGCACCTTCAGAGGCTTGTCCAGAACCAGCTATAGGATGTTTCAGTTTCAGTTTCAGTTTCAGTTGAGTTGAATGGTGGAAATTACAACCCGAGTCACATCGAAAATAAGGGTATAAGTGTATGGAGTAGTGGTCTATAAAGATCGACATAGTGGAGGAGAAAAGAAAACAAGAGCAGAAAGCTACGTAAAGGAAAAGAAGAGATGATGGGGTTGGCAGTGAGATTCTGCAGGGTGCGAACCCTAAAGAACTCGTAAAAACACACCAACTGATTACTAATATCAAGCTGTCACCTTCACCAGAATAGAAAAGAACACTATTTGGGTCCCACCACTTTCGCTTTTGTCGGCTCTTGTCCGCCTCATTCCTCCTCCTTCCACCTTCCCCTCCTCCGATACTCACTTCCTGGCCCTCTCATGAGTACGTGTACTTGAGTATTGTAGAGTTTCGTGGAGAGAACTACATGTATTACTTTAAAGGCGAGAAGCATGTTAATAATATGTAAAACTACAAAGAGTTATAAGTCAAAAATGAAGAGAAGAAATGGTAATATTTGACTTCAAAGTGAGAAAAAAAGGTTTTAAAAATTTATAATTTTTTAAAATCTGAATTAAAGTTACTATTCTCTTATCTATATGCAAATTGCAAAGGGTTGGGTGGTTTAATTATTGGGCAAGCAAAGCACAGGAAGTTGCCTCCAAAAGCAGGAAAAAGTTGGCTACACAGTAAGAAGGATCTTTTGACAAATTGCAGAATGAGTTAGGAAAAAGAAATGATAATGAGATCTTATCTTTTTGATGGACCAAACAAAACCAAAACCCTACTTTGTTTTTCTTTTTTCTTTCTCATCATGTGTGGTCCTGGGAAGAGAGCAACTAGAGAGCTGCCGGTGAGACAAGAAGGAAGAACAAGAATCAAAAACTTTGGCATCACCATTACAAGGTCAAAAAGGTTTAACCCACCACAGCCCGTACACACTCATGATTCCACCCACAACAAATATTTAACTAGTGTAGGGATTAGTGAAAAGGAAAATGTAAACGTCAGACAAAAAGAATTCCTTTCTTCACCTTCCTTCCTTCCTTCCTTCCGAGAAATATTCCACTTCTCAACTTTTTAATGCTCAACTCTCTCTCTCTCTTTTTCATCTGCTTAAAGTGAGTCTAGCGCATAAAGCCAACACACAGTCAAATCTAAAAACATTCCTTTTCCTGCACCAAAGGCCTGCTTTGGACAAAGGAAAGGAGGTGAAATCCTTCACTCTTTTCTTTTTTATCTGAAGTCATCAGTTGCTTTTGTTTCCTTTCTCTCCTGAATTATATTCATGGATGCTGCTTCATGGCCACAGGTGGGTTTTATGTTTTGTTGTTCTTCTAGTTTCTCAGAACTTGTAAAGGTTAACATGGATCATATTCTGCTTTCTTTTTCTTGTTCTCTACTTGAGATGTTCATGGATGGTGAAAGTGCATGGCCTTTGAAAGATAAAGGTTTAATTTGTTTGTTCAAAGTTGAAACCATCAAAAGACTGCGCTTTTTCTTCCTTCACCTTTTTGCTTATTCAAGAACTGATAAAGGAAGAGAGAAAAGTTGCCGTTTGTTATTATCGCTGCTCTTTTCTGAGTTTTCTCTAATGTTCTTTATAGTTAGTGATGAAATAAAACGCGAAAGTGTGTGGTGACTTAATCAAGAGTAAAATTTTCATGTTCTATTATTGGTTCTCACTCTCTAGGGTTTTCAGGATATTAAAGCGGCAAAACCTATGGAAGAAATGGGATCCGATACTTGCACAAGGCCTGTGGTAGATAGAAAAGCAAGGCCACAAGAGCAATTGAACTGTCCAAGATGTAACTCAACTAACACCAAGTTTTGTTACTACAACAACTACAGTCTTACACAACCAAGGTACTTCTGCAAAACTTGCAGAAGGTATTGGACAGAAGGAGGGTCACTAAGAAATGTTCCCGTCGGTGGAGGTTCAAGAAAGAACAAGAGATCGTCTTCACAAGCATCATCAAAGATTCCTGATTTAAACCCACCAAGCCTCTCTCAGTTTTCTTCCCGTCAAAACCCTAAGGCCCATGAAGGCCAGGATCTTAATCTGGGGTTCCCTACTCAAGGTTTAATACCTCATTATGTTGAACTCCCAAAAACTGAAGCCAGCAAAGATCAACATAACAACACGTCCCCTTCTTCTTCTTCCTACAATTCATCTCATCTTTCAGCTCTCGAGCTGTTAAGGACTGGAATCACTTCAAGGGGTCTGAGTTCTTTCATCCCTGCACCGATGCCTGATTCAAACACACTGTATTCTACAGGGCTCCCTCTGCAATTGCAAGAGTTTAAACCAAGTCTTTGTTTTTCCGTTGATGGACTTGGCCTTGAAAATAGATATAGTGGTGGTCATCAGGAAAATGGAGGAAGGGGCATTCCGTTTCCTTTTGGAGGAATTAAACAGCTATCGAGTCCAAATGAAGTTGATCAGAACAAGGGGCAAGGAACATCAGGTGGATATTGGAACGGCATGCTTGGTGGTGGATCGTGGTAAAATAAAGGAAAAATCTCGATCAAGGTTGAAGTAGCTGGTTTGCCTTTTTTTTTTTACCTCCCCTTTTCTTCTGCTCTTTTGCACATGGTCACTTTGTTCAGAATTGTTCAGGTTCAGGACAACTAACATATAGATTATAAAATGGGTTCTTTGCTTTATATATAGGTATATACATCTCCTCTGTCCTCTATAAGCAGTGTATAAACTATAAAAGCCGGAGCTCATTTGGTTTGGTTTCAAAAGGGGTTCTTGGAAAGCATACAATGGTGTGAAAAATGAAAAGGAATCGATAGAAGAAGATGTGAATAGTCTGGATTCTCTGTATTCATAAATTCTTCTATCGGGGATATAACACCTGCAGTATTGTATATGTTGTGTGAGTTGCTTCAGTTAGACTTAGACGCTTCAAAGAACAATGTTCTTCGTGAGTCAGTGAACTTATGTGGTTACTGTTGAAGGTTCTTTTTCACTTTTTTTCTCCGGGAACCAGTGTGGTGTGTCAGGTCTGACATGTTATCCATGTCAGTAGATGAGATTCTTCATCAGGCCATCAATGCACTTTCCCCCTGGAACAAATGCTTTTTGACATGTCCCATCTTACAGAAACTTTCAATTCACTCCGGATGCAATTTCTGAGGCAGTCCAGGGATTATGCACTTACATAACCAGTTTACCTGCTCCAACTAAAACCTCACCTAATCTCGCTTTAAGAAGTCGTCCACCCAATTTAGAGAACTAACCCTAGCGTTGTTTCATCACCTTCACATACGTACGGAGTCTTTTTATATTAGAAAAACGTGGAAAAATCTGACAAGCCCACCTCTCTTGGGACCCCTCAAACATTCCTCTGGGCAAGCGAGCTAAAGAGACTATCTCCTTCACTTTGAGAGCGCTGTTTATTTTATCTTTGACAGGAATGTGATGAGCATGGTCTGTTACAAAGATATTTTTATTTTAAATTATCAAAAACTAATTTTGAAATATTAAATTACTATTTTTATAATATAAGAACTAACACACGAGCACACAGGAATAATATTACCAAGGTAGCATTGTTACACTTTAAAAAAACTATTTTTGAAATATTAAAATTACTATTTTTATAAAATAAGGACTAATGCACGGCTACTTCTAGTCAGGCACACGAGAATAATATTTCTAAAGTACGTGGTATTGTTACTCTTATGAATTGAGAGACTTTTATGAATTGAGAATAAGTTTCATCAAATCTACGTCAGTAAACTGGTTTACAAAACAAATTTCATAAGAGATCGAAGATAAATAAAGATTAATATTGTAGCTCATGGATCATGGAAAATTGTCAAATAATTGGTAGATCATATATTTTGTATAAACTACTTAATAAAGTAAATTGGAATCAAATAATATTTATAAATCTTAATTTATTTTAACAATCAATTATTCAAGATTTTAGATGAGATGTAATTCTTTGACTTGAACATTTGTGAAAAGAATTGGGATTTTTTTTCAATTAGATGACCCTTAGAGACCTTAATCAAAATTATTATGAAATCAAATTACGATACTAACAACAATTGTCTCTTACAAATAATAAATACTTTTAAAATAATTAAAACCACAGCTAACATTCCTGTTTTAGTTGTTTATAAGGGAATACAAAGTCTTGCCCACAGTCATTGACCTTACGAAGACACCAATTTTTTATAAACTAATTGAACATGGGTGACCATAGGGGGTCGTATACATTATGCTTTTTGACCAAAGGTTGTGTCATAACAAAACGGGCACATTTTAAGGTCTCTCAGGCAGACATCTAAAGTGGTTCTTGCCTACGACCATGTCATGAACGAATTGGTCAAAAAGGTGAAGAAACGGAATATTTGGACGTAAATTCATGTATATAAACAAAAGCCAAATTGGTTCACACGAAAAGAGAACCAAAAAAGAGAATGGCTTCATCCACTGAAGATTGAGACAGTTGGGCCACCTCAATGATAAGCTTTTGGTGGCACCAATTCATACCAACCTGTTATGCCTTTTTGCAAAGTCCTTCCTTTATTGAATTGAATTTAATACGTCCTCTCAAATATGTGCTTGCGTATACTTTTTGAAGTTCACTCATGACACCCTTTATCTAGTTGTGCAGCTGCATAAGAAATCTCCACCTAAATCGGTTAATGAACTCTGCACTTTATGAAACTGCAGATTTGTTTTCAATATGAAGCAGTCAGTCTTGTGCAAGTAAGTTTTTTAAGTCTCATACTGTTATCAACCAAAATGAAAACCGACCATATGGCTTTGTAGTCTTCAGCAAAGAAGTCCAGTCCAGCAGGAGACATTTGAATAAATAACATCTCATGAAAACCAACTCTCAATTGAAAAAGAGAATTAAAAATAAAGCATAAATCAACTGTTGTAATCAAACTGATTGTACTCTGATCAGTGAAGACGGTAAAAGCAGTATGTGATAAACCAGACCTCAGAGCTTATTACAATTTCCAGCTGTACAAATATAACTCAGATACACTTATTTTTTCAAAGTCTATGCATACTTTCTAAAAGAGTAATTCGCCCAAAAACATTACAGATTCAATATCCTTCAACTTCCAACTTCTATACAAGCATATAACCTTTACGCATATTGCAGAAGGATCAGGGGCTTAAAACATGAGTTTAAACAGTAAGCCCGACTCACGTATCTCCATTTATTCCAAAGATTCGCACCTTATGCATATTTGGGAACTTGGCAACAACAAGCACCAACACTGCAAGAGTGTTGAAGAAGAGCATCGGATGTTGGTAGTCAGTTGTGTGTGAAGCTATCAGGTACCTAGTACAGGTAAATGAAAGTGTAAACTCTATCGGCCAAACCATGAACAAAACCAAACTCAGAAATAATGCACCCACATGTCAGAGATAAACAATCTAATTCAAGAAAACAATGTTGTACCGACAGACAATCTTTTTGTACATGATACCTGGAACTTTCGGATGTCCTGTTTTTCTAATTGGGGATTAAGTTGTCCCACACCTAGCCTCACTGTTTCTCTCATTCTTAAGACAAAATGTCCACAACAGTTCACCAAGACTCCCCTAGAACAGGGGAAGAGTACCCTAGATCAAAATTATGCACTTGTGAATCAAGGAAATATCAACTATCCTAATGAGTAACGACACACTACTTTTTCTTCAGGTTTTTGCCAATAAGAAAAGTTATTACTGCTAGAGATATTAATCCCAACTATTGAACCAGGAAGGAAGAATAGCATACTATTATTAGTAATCTCAAGATGAACAGAAGCAAGGGTTGATACATTAAATACATGGAAACAAGATTCCATAGTTTTATAAATATGCTAAAATATAAAATAAATATGCTCAAATATAAAACCCCAGAAAAGAAAACATACCACAGATAACAATTAAAACACCGAACTTAACTATCAAATGATCAGAAATAGCCAAGAGCTAACTAGAAAAGCACCATCCACATACTTGTGGAACTCAGTGCATCAGTAGACAAGTTGTCACAGATACAATTCACAAAATGACCCAACAAAAAAATGCTCAATTGTAACATGGTTCATTGCGTGCATTTATAAAGTTGGTACACTCTATGGCAAGTTGAAAGAAGAAATCATGCTATGCTTACATGAGTGATGATGTAGAATGCATGTTTTAATGCATGATGATAAACAAGGATTGAGATGACCTCGAAAATGTGAGATTGGGGTTGAAGCAAACACCTAGATAAAAACCAAGTATTGAAACTTACAACACCAGAGGTACAACAGTCAAGAACTTTCTGTTGCGTGTAAGCTGCTTTCCATTGTCCATCTGTTCCCACCACGTTAACCCATTATAGATACCTTGGTCATCTCCAAATGGAGTTCCTTTCTTCCAGTGAAAGAAGTGATAAGTGATCTGAAAGTCAAGCATGATGTTTTAATCATTGTTCAGTGCAAAATAAAGCATTGAAATGAAAAAATAGCTTGACTACCTACAATTTTAAAGCGCGATAATTTGTTTAATGCCTAGTTCACAGAATAATCAATTAATTATTCAAGAAAAACTACTGTTGAAAATTTTTTAATAAGAAGATATGCAATGAAATAAACCGGAAACAGCACTAGTGAATGGGGAAGAGATTTAGCCTGACAGCAGCATATTAGGTTTTAGCTTATAAGGTTGCCATTAACTTTATATGGATTTGAGTAAAGTTGAATAACCTTAGAAAAAATATCCCTGAATAAAATTTAGCTGTTTTCTTAAGCCAAAACCAGCTAAACGTAGCTTCATTGAACTAAAAGTCACAAAGACACATCGTGCTAATCAATACCAGCAAAAGAAATGTAGGAACAGTAAAGCAATTGAATCAAGAAGTCACAGACTACATAGCTCATTGAATAAAAGGAATGGATATGCATGACCTGAACAAGTTAGATTGTTTCACTTGGGGGATCCCATAGATTTCATCTAGGTGACTGCAGGTATGCCTAAGATGCTTACTTCTAGATGCAATTCATTCAAGGTTATTGCCACATATTTGCAAACAAAATGATATGTACTAATAGCAAGATCACCGGCCACATTAGCCTCCTAATAGCAAATCAACTTTCTAAATCACTTAAAGATCCACAACAACACCTATTTGATAGAAGAAAACAAAATACCAACAACTAAAATGGCAACGATCACTCTTACGGATTAATGCAAGCAGGCACGAATGCTTCATAGTCCTCAGATTTTTAAACAAAGCAGTATTAACTCAAATTTCAATCATTCCAGATGTTACTTTTAGCTTGTTTCCCCATACTAGACTTTCAAAATTTGGAATTAAAAAGATCCCAAATCAAAACCCTCAAAGATTAAACACAAAATATCCCATGCAAAAATGAATAAAAGAAGAATCACTCCAAACAAATTAAACAAAAAACCGAGAAAAGGAGAATCGAAAACATACAGCAAAGTGGGAGAGATTAACAAAAGTCCAGGCCGTCCCAGGAGAGCAACCAAAGACGGAGAGAACAAGAAGCCATGCGAAGAACAATATAAGTATGTACGTCGTCCAAACTCCTGGGTACATGAACCACTCCGTGTTCCGATTCAGATCCGTCGGAGGCACCCATTTCACATACAGATTCGCCATCTCAAATTTCTATCCAGTTTCTGATCTTTGATTTTTAGGGGGTAAATAGCAACTAGTCGCGATGATTTATGCAATGGCCTCTCTGATCTCGAGCGTCTAATTTTGTTCTTTTTGTCAGACTAATCACACAGAAGCATTTTGTTCTAACTTATTTAATAATATTTCGGGATTTTCTAAATACGACAGCGTATTGAACCTTTAATTTGTATGTAACGTGACCACCCGCGGACAGCCGGTGCAAGTGGCGTGGGTCCGGTCTACAGACAGAGCTATTGTTAAGTGCTAACCAATGACAAAAGAGTGCGTTTTTCTCATTTTCTTGTTCTTTTCGCATGTCTACGCCTTTAAGTTTTTATAAAAATTTAAATAAATTCTTAATTTTTTGGTATTTATAAATTTACCTTCAATATTAATATTTACTCAAAAATATTTTTTTATGAACAAAAAATCATTTATAATATAGAATAAAATTCATTCCTTAATTAAAAATTTCAAAAAGTCCATTAAGAATTATTCTATTGTGA
>JANZLD010000009.1:47007237-47019394 GCA_026413575.1 Erythroxylum carthagenense | reverse complement strand
AATATTTTTATTTAAATATTTTATATAATATTTATTAATAAAATATTTTATTTTTAAAAATAAATAATTTAAAAACTATTATTTATAAAGTAATATTTATTTTATATATTTTTAATTATTAAATCAATTATTTAAAATTTATATATTTTAAAGTTGCAGAGTTGAGAGAGAAGGAATGGTTAAATTGTCCAGTGTATTTTTTAGATTAAATTCTTAAGAAAAGTAATCTAAATACCAATGGAGATGTTAGGATTTAGAATCCAAGGAAAGTGCCACTACTTTCCCTAAATTAGAAAAGTTTTTACTTTCTTAACTACTTAAAAAAATGAACAAAATGTAATAATTTAAATTTTAGAAAAAATATTATTTTCCCCGACAATAATTCGTGCCAACCAAACGGGACCTTTATTCATAATTCAAACCCAAATAATCATCACTAAGGATTTATACTCAAATTGACAAATAAACACAAGTAATCATATATTTTTAAATTCTAAACTAATAATTACCTTATGTTGAACATTACTTATGAGAGATTTGGATGAAGATTTTTCTTAAATTCTCAATCCATTCGTGACATCTCATCTTTCTCACTTGCTTTAATAATTTGATAAATTTTGATGGCTAATTTTAGGTGTTAAATTCTCTCTATCTCACAATAACATCTTCAAGACTTTCTGGGAGGCAAAAAGGTTAGATTCATCGAGATAAAAGATATAAATTCTAAAAAATAATGCTTAATTCAATAACTACTATCTTACATACCATTTGTTCTTTCTTTTTTAATAACCTTACAAACTAAGACAATCAATATGTTTTAGGAAACCAAATAAGCTTGTCTCTTTGGTTATTAGATTCCTTTTTCTTTTAAACCCATACTTTCACAGGTTTGTTTGGATTTTTTTATTTAAGAAAAATATGTCCTTTTTACCACAAAAATGACATACTATTTTATATGAATGATGATGATACATCTATGCACTGTTTGGAC
This sequence comes from Erythroxylum carthagenense, assembly GCA_026413575.1. Lineage (NCBI taxonomy): Eukaryota > Viridiplantae > Streptophyta > Magnoliopsida > Malpighiales > Erythroxylaceae > Erythroxylum > Erythroxylum carthagenense. The sequence goes on along the minus strand of JANZLD010000009.1, from coordinate 47,018,403 downwards.
CTCTCTATGTGTATACATACTATGGAATCTTCATTTGGAAATTAAAGTTATTAAATGTTCTCTTAGGGTAGTGAAATGTCCTACGATTATATGTGTGATACCTACTATGGATAAAATCTTGATGTATGCTTCTTTGAGGATAAAAAGTTGGAAATGGGTTTTTGTATTTTCATAGAAGTTATGCCTATTCTTTATTTGATAGTATTGGATTCTATGCCTAGGTTGTGAGCATGAAAACATTGTGTTTGCTCGTTGGGTTTTAGTGAATATGTCATGTGCATGTGTATGTTTGGATGTGGATGCTCCAAGCTCATTTGTTATTATAGGCTATGCTTCTTTATTACGTAAATATTGTCCTTTGACAAAGGTGGTTTTAGTGTTGGAAACACTTTCATATTTATCTTCAATTTCATGTCTATCATTAGAATTCTTTTAAACTCCTAACATGTTTTCAAGTTTCTCACTTTCCTTTGTAAATTTAGATAAAGAATCCTTAAAAGCAACACTTTCCTTCTTAAATATTTTATTCTTACACCTTAATGCATCTAAGTCATGATTGTCATCAATAATAACATTTTTGGATGCTTTAATGTATATGTAATTAACTTTTCATCCTTTTACTCTCACTCATGCATATATCCAACTCTTTTTGAACTTTTTTTTATTTTAGAAGATATTTTCTTTATTTTCTTACTCATGATTTCTAAACTTTCTACTAATTTATCATATGTCAAATCAATATCATTATCACTATTACAAGAATTAGGGTTGGATGTTAATTATATATGTTTGTCTATGTGAACTCTATTTATTCTTATTAGTTAATATTATTATTTAGGGTCTTTCTTAATAATTAAAGTGTTGTTACCAAATGTTAAGTATAAAATAAGTGTAAGGCACATGATCTAAAGTTTCAATTATGGAGGAAAACTACAACAACCTTTGTGCTTGATTTCAATAATTAATTACATATGCTAAATGAATTAAAACAAGGTTGTGTTAAAGATTTGTTGTTATATCTTAAGGAGACATAGTGTAAGAAATATTTTAATGTTAATGCTAAATGTGATTGTGTAGATAATAAAATTAGCAAAGCTTTTAATAATTGGATCTCAGAGGCTAGGTTGAAGCCTCTTATTAACTTATTGGAGCATACTAGGAAGATGATGATTAAAAAGATACATACATAAAGGAATTTTATGGAGAAATGGGACAACAATATATCACCAAATGTTATGATTGTGTTAAAGGAGAATAAGAGAGAGAGTTTTCGTTTTTTTATTGACTAAAATGAATTTGATGGGTATAAAGTTGAATATAGGTTAAATAAATTTTGTGTGAGAATTGGCAATCATAATTAAATTTGTGGATATTAAGATCTAACAGGGATTTTATGTCCTTATATCATAGTTTTCTTTTTCTATAGTCATCAAAATTCATATGAATATATTGACAAATGTTATAATAAAGAGAGGTACATGCAAATATACAAGTATTCATTTGAGCTATTTGATGGATTCAAATTTTGGCCTCATTATAGAGTTAATGAGCCACCAACACTAAGAAGAATGCTTGATTGGCCTAAAATTAGGAAGAAGAGAATTTTGAGTAGTCTAAAATAGGAAAAGATACAAAAAATGGAAAGAGAATGACTTACACTAAATATGGATAATAGGAGCAAGACCAAAGATCACGCAAAAACTTAATTGTTCTATTATCATTTTCATAGTAATTATTATTTTTCTAAATTTTTTTATAGGTTCTAGGATCATCTAACTCCAATATTAGAAAACAAAAATATAGCGTCCAATTTATAAATTTAGCAGACTTTGCATCAATAAACATGACACAGGCACATCAAATGAATAGATAAGAGAACTATAGAGACCAAGACATTATACAAATAATGATTAGAGGAAGAAGAAGAGGAAGAGGTAGAGGAAGAGGTAGATGTAGAAGCAAGAGTAAAGAGACAATTGTTAGTATATATAGAGTACATTTCAATAAGTCAAGTGTCTTAATTTAGTACTATGTAAGTTAATCAATAAAGGGAACTATGTTTTATTAGTGTTTGAACATATACAAATACTAAATAACTATTGTTATTATCATATATGAATAGTAAGGAGAAAATATTAAGATAATAAGGCAAGATAGCTTAAAAAGATCCATTCCTACCAAATCTAATACTTAAATTGAAATAGACTTTCAGTCAAGCGGATTGAAATTAAATGTACAAAATATCATCACTACATTTCCTTATGTAATGAGAAGGACATAAAGAGAAGAAAGCTTTTACAATCGGGCTTAAACTTTGAACTTGTTATAAATTTTGTTACTTCTTATTTCATTCCAGCCTTAGTTAACGGAAGTTACCTGACATTAGACTTAGTTTACAATTACAACTTTATATTTCCTTGTCTCTTTCATTATAAAATTATGTTATTACTATAAAAGTTTTGGAGTCGGTCGAATGAAAGTTGCTTGGCTTTAGAATTAACTTACAACTTTGAATTTTCTTGTAACCTTTTTATATGATTGAGAAGAACTATTTATAGTGTACATAATAAGGATGGTCAAATGGTTAGAACCCTAAAATGTGTATCCAGTTACTTATCAATAAGATAAAAACTAAGTAGCATTAATTGTCGAGCACTTTCACACAACTTACATTTGTGAGAATTTAGGATTCAAATCTTTTGTCCCAATTATTATGCTCTAACTCTGTTTTTTTTTCCTTAAAATAATTAAAAAACAGGGTATGTATAAATAGGATTAAAACAGGGTAATTAGGACATAGCATCTAATGTTGAGAATTTGTCTCATAGATCCAAATAGTTATATTGAATTAAAAAAACTTATCACAAATTCAAGAATGACTCCGAAATTGATAAAAAAAGGAAATCACATAAACTTTCAAATGTCTTATACAAATTCATGTTGACTTGGACAGTCAAAAATGGAGAGAGAGTTAGAGATGACTTCAGAACCTATTTCACACGTGACAATCACGATGGAGGCGTGAGGAAGCGTTTGAGACTTTTGGGTAAAGGAGGACGTAGTTTGAGAACTTTGACTTTTTTTACATGGCAAAAGTACAAAATTACCCTTACATTTGTTGGAGCTTGTAGAACGAAGATTGAGTGACAACAAATGCAATGTTATAAAAACCAAATCGTCTAGACTAATTTAATAGTTAGAATCTAGGCTAATTTTTTGGTATATTTTTCAATTTTTTGATTCAATTTAGTTTAATAATCTTTATTACTAAAAATTGATTATTTTATTAATTAATCATTTAATATTTGTAAAATAATTAATTTTATAAATCAAAATAAACCAATTAATTTTTATATAACAGTCTTTTTTCATTTAAATTTTTAATTTTTTGAATAGTAAGAATAGTCTTCTTCAATTATTTTTCAATTTTTTATTTTTATTTAATGTTAACGGATTTTATGACTGTTTAATACCGATTGAATTTTTTAAAACTTAAACAACTTGTCTTACTTGTTTAATTTTTGATTCAATTTTTAAAACATTTGTAAAATGGGAGTTAAAAAATAAAAATAAGATTAATTTAGTAAAAATAAAAATTTGAGAACCAATGTACAGTTGACCTCAAGATTAGAGGACCAATTTTAGCTTTTTTTTTCCCCTTTATTTTACCCTACTTTGTAGTACTATCTTACCATAATACCATATATTTAGAAGTCAAAAAAGAAATCACTGAGCTACAAGATTAACGTATACAGTAGTTGTTCATCAGTTAGGCGATGCAACCCTCTTCTTTTCTTCTACAAACACTAAAGAGTATGAAGTTGGAAGCTTTAAAAGATTCGTCACTTGCTAAACAAACTAACGAATGCCCACGAAAAGATTTGTTGGCTCAGAAGCATAGCCATGGCTGCACACATGCATGGATTTGCACTGATAACTACACGTAATTTGATACAATGCGTGAAATGCCATTGAACTGCAACTGTCACGATCTGTTGCATAACTTATAATCCGTACAACAGAAGCTTGCATAATTTAAACTCCGTACAACAGAAGCTTGCGAATGAACACGTAGATTGGTGATACGCCATGTTCTCGCAGTGCCCTTTTTAATTTACAGAAATAGGAGCTTGGTGGAGTAGTGTATGTTATCTTATGATGTTCGTGACCTAAATTCGGACAAAACATTAGTGAATATGATGTAATGTCTTCCAACTTCTCGCGCGTATATATATAATACACCGCACTATGTATGTATAATATAACTATCTCTTCGTTCGTAGACCTAAAATTAGGTCTCTCCCACTTATGTGGAAGTCCATTTGCAGACTGCTTATCAAGTGATGTACGGCTAGTAAGATAATGAAGCAGAATATGCGCCTTCTCTTTTCCTTTGATAATTCCTTAGTCTCATTCTCTGTAACCTCCATTTTCTCATGCACTCAACTTAATAAGAGGTGCCATTAATTCCACTGTAACGAAAACTTGCTTATCAACAGAAAGAAAAAGGTGAACCAGATGCTGGATCGATGTTTAGGAAGTTATATAATCATTTTTTGGCTACCGATAATAATTTAGTTAGGACATTAGAAGTTTATTCTGTATCGTAATAACTGGATAAGGTTCACTTGTTCTTCAGCTGTGGCCCTGGATATGCATGAAATGTTTGTCCTACAGACAGAAATCTAACTTTCGGGATCTTGGATGAGCTATGAAGACTCTAAATGCTCTACAACTTGCAATAATCACTTTTTCACGTAAGCAGATTAAAGTTTGAAAAGATCCCAAGTGCATTTTGTGATGTTTCAACTATTCTGATCAGAAGGAACAAATGGGAAAGCTTTTCACAGGATTTCCTGCTTATTGCAAGATCCACTACTGTAATTATATACCAGGAGCTTGCCATTTTTCTTATGGTGTTGTTAACTGGCAACCATGATAATGTAATGGCGATCACTACAGAAACTGTTCCAATATTTTTTATTAAGCCACGTTACCAGATTTTTTGTTCGGTGCTGTCCTAATGGCATTAAACCACAAGTTGAGTACAATACCGTATCTTGTGTGCACTATTGTTGTATACATTTCTCTGAAAATAAAAAAATCTTACAGACGCTGTACTATAAATAAAGGATTGACTCGAGACAAGTGATTAGCAATTATCTTCTTAGCCATTTATGAAATTATGATACTGAACTTTCTGTTGCTATAGCTTTAAACTCGAAGGTACTTGGATTGATTGATCTAGAAGGTATATTTGCCAAAGCCTGATTTTTTTGTCACTCTCTTGGAGTTTTTTTTCCGAGTTGTGATGGGAAAAGAAGCATCAGACAAGTTGGAATGGAAGATGAATGTAGATGGTGGGACGTCGGAGAAGGAGATATTAATGCCTGAATCAGGGCCATTTCATAGAATCTGGCAGGCTTTAAAGGTTATGCTCAGGGACCCAATTTTCAGGATTCGAAACTTCTTAGAAAAGGCTTGGAGTTTAGCGATTGCTGAGCCTAAAAAGGTTATCCATGGCTTCAAAGTTGGGTTGGCTCTTTCTCTGGTCTCACTTCTTTACTATATGAGGCCTTTGTATGATGGCTTTGGAGGAAATGCGATGTGGGCAGTCATGACAGTAGTAGTAGTTTTTGAGTATACTGTGGGTCAGTGCTCCAAATTCCTTATGTGCATCTTGCTATTTGAGCATGAACACTTGGAATATATAATTGGACTTACAGATTTAACCCTAGAATCTTAACCGAAACACCAATGATATTGGAAACTGATGAAGTTATCGATCATCTTTTGTTGCAGGAGCAACACTATGCAAGTGTATTAACAGAGCAACAGGAACTTTTCTTGCCGGGTCACTAGGCCTTGGGGTACATTGGATTGCAAGCCATTCAGGAGATAAATTTGAGCCTATAATTCTTGGAACGTCAGTGTTCCTGCTTGGTGAGTCACTTACATTACATGTCCAAATCCTGCTTAGATCGATCGAATTTTCCCTTCTATTGTGCTGTGGCTACTGTTAGCTTGCATGTCTTTTTTCAAATCTTAATCGGCAGTTCACTTTCATTACAGCTTCTGCAGCAACTTTCTCACGGTTTATACCATCGGTTAAATCCCGGTTTGATTATGGTGCCATGATCTTCATACTCACATTCAGCTTAGTTTCAATCTCTGGTTATCGCCTAGATAAATTGTTTGAAATGGCTCACCAAAGATTATCCACAATTGCTATTGGTACCTCCTTGTGCATTATTATAACTATGCTCTTCTGCCCAACCTGGGCTGGCAATGAGCTTCACAATTTGATCCATAGTAACCTGGAAAAGTTGGCTGACTCCTTGGATGGTATGTAACACCACAATCCAACATATAAAGTACCTTCTGTCGTTTATACGAAAAATTATGTTAGAACTGATTGAAGGTGCAATCTTTTGTCAACTTTGATTTGCAGGATCTGTTGCCGGGTACTTCACATGTAACTGCAACCATGATTTTAGCAAGAAAATGGAAAGTTACAAATGTGTGCTTAACTCAAAGGCAGCTGAGGATTCTCTGGTCAGTTGGTGAACTAATTCAAACTATTTAGCTAATAGCAGAAAAGTGAATTTACCAGTAATCAGAACTTTCCTTTCCTAAATAACAGGCCAATTTTGCTAGATGGGAACCTACACATGGCCCTTTCAACTACTGGCATCCATGGAAACAGTACCTCAAGGTTGGTTCTGCATTGCGTCGTTGCGGTTATTGTATTGGAACCATCAATAGTTCAATCAACTCAGAATTTGAGGTAAACCCTCTTAATTACTGATCTCTGCTTCAATTCTGAACTAATGTTCTCTAATTGCTAGGGATCAGTGATTTAACAATGGAATATTTCTGGCATGAAACAGGCACCTGAATTCTTAAAGAAACATCTCCATAATGCCTGCACGACTTTAAGTTCCCATGCTTCAAATGTATTGAGAGAATTGGCCACTGTCATGGCTACCATGACAAAATCTTCTAAGATAAACTTTTCTGTTGGAGAGATGCAGCATGCAGTAAAAGAACTCCGGAACACCATGATACGTCTTCCTAACTGTCACCCAACAACCTGGCCACCGCCACCACTTGAATGTGATGGCAAAGCAGGGATAACTACGAAAGCAACTACACCGTCAATGACAGAGATTCTTCCAGTAGCAACAGTAGTGTCCTTACTGATAGAAACTGCAGTCAGGATCGAAGATATTGCTGAAGAAGTGAATGATTTGGCAGAGCAGGCAGATTTCAAGCCAGCGACTAGTAAAAAGGTCCAATCAGTGGAGAATTAGGTAATAAACTCAATAAGCAATTAAGAACATCAAGAGATCAAGAACCTATAGGTGTCTTAAAGTTCATTAGACTTGTAGGTATATGTCCCGTTACAGAAATGCAGAACATTTGTGAGTCTGTTGTGTCTGGTTTTAAGGAAGTTATGAGTAATTCTGGCAACAATTATCTGGGGAAAGGGGGAGTTATACTTGTTCTTTCAGGATATCACTATTCCTTGCTTTGCTTGTTGCTTGACACCATGAATAGCACAAACTTAATACATTAGTCAGAGGTTCCATCTTGCCATCATTTCCATGATTTACTGGAACTTTATATTTCGTTACAACTTCCATGAACACGCAAGTGTAAGAACATATTCTTCCGAAAACTAATTGCAGAATAGCACCATTAGGGAACAAAATAAGCCCTGGATTGTGATAATTGGATACTGCAGAGAGTTTCTTATTGCCCTCTTTTGATTTGCAAAGTGTTAGTTACAGGTAATGAACCTAAAGGCAGATCAAGTGCCAATGTGAATTCAGATTAATGCTTCAAACAAAATGAAGGGAAAATATCACTACTTCTAAACTGCAGCACCATACTACAAGGAGGTTGCTTTCTTAATGGAAACTGTCTTTTTTATTTGTAGACTTTACCAACAAATCGATGAAGCTTACCAATTTTATTTAACATCAGCACTACTATAAATGCAAGAGTTGATGCTTAAACAGAAATGAATTGCTGAAAAGAAAAGAACAGGAAACAACTACAGATAATCCAACAACACGAGGATCTTGTGTTTTATCTGCTAGAACCATACTCGAAAAAGGTTGACCAAAAAAATTCCAGACAGTTGATTCTTAGACCTCCAACTATTCCGTGTTGTTCTGTTAAAGACATTCCAGAAATTGATTCAAGTAGTTAAGACTTATCAATCACTCAAAGATTTAAGACGTATCAATCACTCGAAGAAACATTTTTCTTCATAAATAACCAAGCACAGATTAGATTGAACTTTATGAACTGTCAAGAACACTCTATTCAACCTGAGGCCAAATCCACACAACAAAGTTTACGCTCAGGTCGGTCAATCGCAAGGGACGAAACAAAAGATTAGAAACCAAAATAAATCTCGGTGATTCATATCCAAGACACAAACTTGACTTTTTGATGAGAACTTAATCATCAAAAGAAACTCGCATTGAAGAACAGAATATAAAGGGGCATACATGTACCATGGTGAGAGCAGGTGAAGACCGCCCTGAAAGTGTAGATGCGATCTCTTGGTCTGATTTCAGTGCTCTCCACTCCGTTGGTGAGCAGACCCATCTCTCTTTTCTCTACCCCTCTTCACTAAACACTCAATGGGAAATGGACGTTCTTGGCAGAGACAAGTAGCACGCAGTTTATATCCAACATAGCCACATGGAATTGCTGCGATCAGGATGTTAGACGACAACTAGAGCAAGCCAAGTCTGTCTGTTTTCTTTGAAATTTCTCTTAGCTTCCAGGCAGTTTTCCCTGTCCTGTAGCTTGCCTCCAGAGACTTGCATTCTGGGAAAAATTATGGCTGCAACGTTTTCTTTTCCTATTAGAACAAGGTTTTCATGGGGCTGTTTGGATGGACTTCGAAACTATTTCGGTTCTTAACTTACGGATTTTTTTCAACAGAGAATTCCGGTACGACAGTTATCTAGCGTTGGAAGCTACGAACGTGTCTGTTGAGACAGATCCAAAGTAAAAAAGAAAAGGGAGTCTATTGTTACAGAGTAAACGAAGAAGACAGAAAAATAAATAAGAGGAGACGATCGTCAGGGGAACGAAGAAGGAGGGCGAAGCGCAGCGTTTCAATTATTAAGAAAGGACCACTGTAATAGAGTAGGAACTTCGTAGAAGAACACAATAGCCGAATATAAGCCGTCTACATGTGGCTTCAACGGCATGTTATGTGTGGAGTGTGTGTTGTATATTCTCTCTCTTCTCTCTATCAATTGATTCGGTCCCTTATTCTCTTTTTAAACGTCGTTTTCTTCTTACAATTCCTTCCTCGTATTCTGATTTCCGTTAGAATCATTTATATTTCTTAACATATTGATATCAGAGAGGATGATTCTGTGCACACTAATCATGGTGGATAACATCAAAAGTGCAGACCTTAGGGGAATGGAGGAAAGTTTGAGAAGCTCAATGAAACGGATGCTTATGGAGGTTCAAAATAGAACAGAGAAGGTTGAAAAGGAGATGTCGGAACTGTGTAATTTTCTTTTGCAAAATCTTCAGAAGTCAAGTGAGGCGGGTACAGAGGAGATTGTGCCGCAAGGAAGTTCCGTGGCACAGGAACGTGACGGTAACACCTTCACCAGAATGAGCAGAATCGAGTTCCCAACATTTGATGGCGGAAACGTAAAAATGTAGTTGTATAGATGTGAGTAGTTTTTTACATTGGATCAAACACCAGAGAACACGAAGGTGAGTGTTGCTGTCCTTCACATGGATGAAGGAACTCAAGAATGGTATCGATTATATGTGAGAAATTGTCACATCACGGAAGCGGTGGTGTGGGAAGAGTTTACCAAGGCGTTGAAGCAACGGTTTGATTCGGAGATATTTGATGATCCGGTAGGGGACTTCAAGGAGCTTAAGCAGCAAGGGTCAGTATTGGATTACTGTGCGTAGTTCGACCACCATTCTAATCGATTGATGCTCTCGGAAGACTATTTGGTAGGATTTTTTATAAAAGGATTGAAACCGGAGATAGGAGTGACGGTTAAACTACATGAACCTCATTCTCTGCACCAGGCCTATACGTTGGCTCGGAAGCAAAAAGCCATCGTAAACTCAACAGGAGGTGTAACGTCGAAACAAGGTTCGTTGATGAGAGGAACGAGTGACTATAGTAGATTCCCACAAGGTTCACGCATCTCACAGCCTGCTAATAGCATGCGGCGATCATCGTCGGAAGGAATTTTGCCTACTCCTACCTCGTCATTGCGCTCGCCTTCATCAACGATGAGCACACTAAAAAATCAAAGGCATTATAGTAGCAAGGATTTTGACGAAAAAAGAGCAAGGGGACTCTGCTTCTGGTGTGACGAAAAATACAGTGTGGGGCATCAATGTAAGAAGCGACAGTTGCAGTTCTACGTGGTAACCGGAGAAGATGACAATGGTGGTACATCACCCGAGACGGAAGAAGAAGAATTAGACTTAAGTCCCACTAAAGGCAATCAACCGATAGTATCACTGCAAGCGATGCTGGGACTATCGGAGGATACGGAGTTCAAACAGATGCGAGTGGTCGGAGACTATCAACGGAGAAAGATTCATATACTGATCGATAATGGTAGCACACACAATTTTATCGATCCATCGGTCTTCCGCAAAGGTGATTGTCAACTCTGGGAAATGAAACCCATCTACATCACGGTGGGGGGAGGATTGCAATTAAAGTGCCATCAATATTGTGAAGGATTCAGTTGGACGATACAGGGAGTTCAATTTTTCATGGATGCACTGGTACTGACCTTGGAGGGTTGTGACGTAGTTTTGGGGGTGCAGTGACTAAGCAGCCTTGATGAGGTCCTCTGTAATTTCCGACTCCGAACGATGATGTTTAAATGGGAGGGTAAGATGGTTAAGTTGTGTGGCAACCCCGAAGGACGATCAAAAATCATCTCTAGCAAGGAGTTCCAAAAGTAGTGGCGGAGAGCATCGGAGAGTCAGCTGTGCATGATGCAGTTGTCAACACCGGTGGAATTCCAATTGCAAAAAATGCGAATTACCGCTGATCAGTGGAGTGCCTTTGACGAAATTAATGTTGTACTGTCTGAATTTGCCGATGTTTTTCAAGAACCGACTGAGTTGCCTCCAAAT
>JANZLD010000009.1:46986398-46996978 GCA_026413575.1 Erythroxylum carthagenense | reverse complement strand
TGCCAAGTTAATTTGGATCTTTTATTTCAAAGCATTGCAGATGAAGCTGAAGGGTGATAAAACAGGGAGGAAAGGTCAACTTTCTGTGGCTACTGAGGTAATGAGCTAAACCGTAAGGGATGTAAGCTCCGTCTGATTTCCTTAAGAGTGAAGTGAAAAATCATAAACCAAAATTACTGAAAGGAGCTCTTTTGCCTTTGAAGATGCACTCTGCACTACTTCATCATCTAATAGTTTAGGTTCAGTTTGTATTTATAAATTTTGCAAACTTGGTTGTTCATTAAATTCTGTATATGTTTCTCGAATATGCGCGTAGATGAATTGGATTCCTACAGTCCAAGCAATTCAGAAACTGACGTTACATGGTTTTCAAACTTTAGGTGTTCGAAGTGGCTCCCTCTTTGCACATGGTGGAGCTCCGGAAAGTTAGTGGCGATACGCTGGAGTTTCACAAGGCATGTCAAATTGTCATTCGTGATCCTTTCTCTTTATTAAACTTAAAGAGTTTATAAAGACAAGCATATGTTACAGAACCTGTAGAGATAACTTCTCCTTCAGTTATACTTCAGTGCTTTCAGTTTTGACCGACTCTGTCCCTATTTCTCTCATCAGATATCATAAGAAGCATAGAAATGTTGATATGAAAGCAATAAAGAACTGGGTAAGGCAAATTCTCCTTGGATTAATCCATCTCCATGGCCATAATCCACCCATCATTCATAAGGACTTAAAATGTGACAATGTGTTCGTTAACGGGAATCATAGAGAAGTTAAAATTGGAGACCTTGGATTGGCCACTGTCATGCAACAGCCTACAGCTAAAAGTGTTATTGGTAATGTTTTAATACCTCAAGTTCCCATTGATAAAATACTGTTTCTGGAAGTACTGAATGTTTTTCTTTAGGAACTCCTGAATTTATGGCTCCGAAGCTTTATGAAGAGGAATATAATGAACTTGTTGACATATATTCTTTTGGCATGTGCAAGTTGGAAATGGTCACATTTGAGTATCCATACTGTGAATGTAATAATCCAGCTCAAATATTCAAGAAGGTTACCTCTGTAAGTATTCATCTAGAGCTTGTAGTTACATGATCAATTACGTGGATCTTTCTATACAAGCATCTTCTTAATTTGTTAATGTGTTCTTCATTTTCTTTAGGGCGTGAAACCTGCTTCCTTGAATAAGGTGAGCGATCCACAAATGAAGGAATTCATTGAAAAATGTTTGGCTCCAGCTTCTGAGAGGTTGCCTGCCAATGAGCTTCTTAAAGACTCTTTCCTCCAGCCTGAGAATTCCATGGAACCAGTTCGTGATCCCTTGCTATTGCCTAAAAAGTATCCCAGATCCTTGAGTTTATCAAACTCTGGTCCTCTTTCCATGGACATGGATACTGACATTAAGCAGATTTGTTTTAGTGCAAATGATGGAAGCAAAAATGACAGCTCAAATTGGCCTGTTCTAGAATTCCAGAGAGCACATAAGAATAATGAGTTTAGGTTGAGAGGGGAAAAGAATGATGACAACTCTGTATCATTGACATTGCGAATTGCTGACCCTTCTGGTGAGTTTCTTTTTTCTGATGCCAACTATACCTCTTTCTTCCTGTTTCTGAGAGTAATGACTATTTCCTCATTGATTGTAGGTCGAGTGAGGAATATTCATTTTCTCTTCTACCTTGATAGTGATACTGCTTTATCTGTGGCAAGTGAGATGGTTGAACAACTAGAATTGGCAGATCATGATGTGGCCTTCATAGCTGAGCTTATTGATTACTTGATAATGAACCTTCTTCCTGGTTGGAATCTCTCGTCTGGCTATTCAAGTGGAACAATAACTCCCTGCTCCAAGAGTCTCATCATTGATAACAGCAAAAGATTAATGGCATCCCCGTGGGATTTGCTTCTAACTGGTGTTCCTGCTGCTTCTACTATTGAGCAAGATTCCCTTTCTGGAACAACAAGAAATGGTCAAGAACATTCCATGCAAGATGGATGTGAGCTCGGTGGCAATCCAGATGATGGCATTTCTGAATTTGACTGTAATTCCTCTCCAAGTTTGGCCAATATGGAAGATCAAGATTCTCAAGTGTCAGTAGTTTCACACGAAGATGTTACCTTGAAAAATGGGAAAATATCTGAGTATCCTAGTTACAACAGTAATGGAAGCCTTGAAGGCTTGAATGCTTATGTCTTTGAAACCGAAGCTGGGGAAACGTGTTTCAATTGTAAACTGGAAAGCAACGATATCAAAGGCGAAGAGTGCATCTTGATGAATGAATCCTCAAAGAACTTAGAATTATCACTTCTCAACCAGCGTGGAGTATCCAATGTCCTGAGCTTAGCAAGCAGCTGTTCGTCAATGTTGATAGTCGACAAAGATGTAGATGCTGAACTAAAAATGGAGATTGATGCAATTCAGGCACAGTATCAGATTTGGCTTAAGGAGCTTTCTAGGATGAGAGATGAAGCAATGGAGGCTGCCAAAAGGAGATGGATGGCAAAAAAAAAAGTTGGCTGTTCATGGATATAATGATGTCTAGACCATCTTGTTACTTGGTGTGTGAATTTATTTTGAGCATTACATTTTGTTTTTTAGTTTGATCTGATAATGGCATACTGGAATCCTCGCACAGTGATTACGGCTCTTTTTAGTGGAAGTTGTAATCCTTTGGACACAATTTCATGCTTCAAATCTAATTGTTTAATTCTTCTTTACTTCAGAGCAAAGCAATGTACATAGATTCTCCATTATTATGCTTGCAGTGTTCTTCCAGACATTCTCAATTTGCAGGAGTCATCAGTTAAATGCAAAGCCGGAAGTGCACTGTCCATATTTTCTTGCTAACTGGGCTATACGACCTCATATCATGTTCCTTAATAATTGCAGAAACGCTCAAAACAAAAAATTTGCTGTCCTTGATACTAAGCATGGGATCTTCTGTTTTTCTTTTTTCTTTCTAATAATAATATGGCTGAGGTTCGAGCCTTCATTCAAGCTAAAGCAAAGGATCGGTCAGGACAAATAATGCATATCAACCTGTTTATTAATATTTGTGGTACCTTAATAGTTATGAATATTGTATATAATTATTGAAAATTTCAAGTTAAATTTTATATAAACTATACTAATTAAATATTAATTTATAAAAATAGCTGCATAAGAGCTTTTCAATAGGTAAAATATGTCGAGTCCGCCAATGTTGGGGTCTCTAAGTTAGTGTCAGGCAAGACTTTGAGTTCTCAACGATTCTTATCGAGTTCCAACTCTTCAGTTTTCTCGACCTGAGCCGCAGAACATGCAGTGACTCTAGTTCGTCTTCTTCCACGCCGCATCTGTCAGCTTTCCAGGTAATATCCAATGCACGGTATACTCCGTTTCCGTTCCCTTCTCCTTGTTTTTGCTTTTAAATTCCAGTTTATGTTGTGCATGCCTGACGGGTTTGGAATCTTCAATCAAGTATTTGTCTGATACACATTCTTCTTGAAGAAGTGGTAAGAAACAGGATGCAATTGGATGAGCTACGGGTATATAGCTGTTTCAGATGTGGAAACATTGTGTCCCGTCAGGACGATATCGTCTCCACAAGTTTTCAGGTGATCATGTTATTTCACCATTCTCTGAACTGCTGTGAAGAGCGCTGTATAACAGTTCATGGCTGTTTTGAATCTCTAAGGTTTTACTACACAAACATTTGTCGTGCTTTCTATTATTTCAGTCAGGTAGCCACAGAGCTTTTCTATTCTCCCATGCAAACAACATTCTGACAGGAACAGAAGAGGAGAAGGAGCTCATTACTGGTCTCCACAAGGTTTGTGATGTATACTGCTCCGATTGCGGGCTGGTATTGGGTTGGATGTACGTAGAAGCTTACACAGAAGATCAGAAATACAAGGAAGGCAAAGTTTGTCTTGATCAATTCAAGGTTTTGAAGCAAAGTTTGTAGCATATAATCCATAAATATATAGAAGCTCCCGTGCAAATTCATTGTTTTAATGTTACAGAGTTTCACACAGATCTGCGTCGATCTAAAACTTACAAAAATTATATTAGATTGATAAGGTCCGGTAGATAGATGATCTATTCTTATCTATATCTTCCCTTAATCAAATTCACTTCCACGATATAGTTTAAAGTTTGTCCAATCCCCTAAAATAAGATGTTGATTAGTCAGTTCCAGGCCGGTGAATAGGTATGAGCATATCCCATTATTTCAGGATTTAGTGCCTGTAGAGTCTTCAGTTTAGGCCATTGACGTGCATGAGAAAAGGCTGCTTTTCCTTACAATTACCTTGAAAGTTACAAGCTTCTCTTAATTTCTGGAGAAAGTACAAAATTGATCATTGCCTAGAATCATGTTAATTGAAAGTGATTAGTGATAAACAAACCACAGCTTATTTTGATTTGACCCGGATCATACTCGAATTTTAAAGACTTTCGAAAATGTCGGTAATATAATTCTTTCTTTTTTGTCAATTTTATGACGTTAGACCAAGTCCCACCATAAAAAGAAAAACGACTACAATTTTAAAGATAAGGAAAGGAAGGTATCAAGGTTTAGACTATAGACTTTATATGAACAGCATGCCCTGTTAGTTAAGAATTTGACAGATAATAATAACGAACAGAACAAAAGAAAAAACGATTCCAAAAGAAGAGACAACAGGAACCTTCGAGGAAACCCAACACCAGACAACTTTGAGCCACTAGAAGCTATTCCCTTCCCACCAAATGTCAAGACTACGTCTATCCACAACGAGTCTCCCAATTCTCTTCCATTATGTAACTTCCCGGAAATCCCCTGTGGTCCAATCATGCACGACAAAGATCAATATTCTATACGTAAGAACTAAGTGTTTCAACAGGCAACCCCATCACCGTAGACTTTGATAGAATATTCCTAAATCAGACCCTCCATGTGATTTGTACAGCCCTCTCCACAAAGCAAACTCTTACGAAGTAACCTGTTGTGCAAAAACATGGGACCGTGAGTGGTACTTACAGATGAAGTCGGCTATAAAAACCTTCCAAAGCCTATACCCGACCGGGCCACATACTTTGCAGGAGAGATGGAGAAAGATAAAATTGGCAGGAAAACAGCGACAACAATCGAGTTCGAAGATTTATTACCAGTCATGGCGGAGAAGCTTGATGTGGAGAGCTTTGTGTCCGAACTATGCAAGGGTTTTAAGCTTCTGGCAGATCCTGAAAGGGGTTTAATCACGTGTGAGAGTCTGATGATTAATTCGGCAGTTCTAGGAATGGAAAGGATGAGCCAAAAAGACTCTGAGGCTATGGTGAGAGAGGGAGACCTGGACGGAGATGGAACACTCAATGAAACAGAGTTCTGCATCTTGATGGTCAGACTTAGCCCTAGAATGATGGAAGATGCCGAGGCATGGCTTGAGAAGGCACTTGATCAAGAGTTAAGCAAGTCCTCTTAATTTGTTTTCTTGTTTGCAGTGATAATTTTGTTGTCTTCCACCGAACCGTAGGTTTCCATCTCTGCCTTTCACCAATCACATGATTTTAACATCAACTGCTTTCAGCTTTTAACCAACATATGTTGTAAAGTTTCATCTTTCATATATCTAGCCTTGTTTATCACCTAAAACTGAGTCTGGAAAGGACTTTCAAGCTTAAAAGCCTATTTTCAAGTTAAAGGTACACATGGAACTCTATATCTTGCAAAACAATCAGTAGTCATCCAAGTTCTGGTTAATAATGGTCAAAGACCTGTCCACAATAACCAGGCACACATACACAGCAAATTTAGTTGCTGTGACCGCAAAATATTTGGAAAACTATTACGCATAAAAAACCTCTCTTGGCGACCAATAAGGTCAATAAACAGGACGCAAAGTAGCAAAAACTAATAGTCCATTGATTAATAACACTGAATCCACCAAACTCACAACTAATAGAGATTGAACTCACACTATGACAAATATTACAAAAAGAAACCCTATCTAGGATGGACTTAAGAGAGCCATATATTAGGTTGTTTCTCCTTAATATTAGATCTATGACTGATAAATACACAGAATATCTTGAAGAACAGAACAGATTCCATCCCATTCGATCCTTTGTGACTAAGTTCTCGATCTTTGTGACTAAGTTCTCGATCTTCGAACTGGTGTTCGGCTGCTTGCAGAGATAAAGAAAACCAGGATGGAGGTTAGAAAAAGAGAATAATGAGTAAGAAATCCATTAATTGGTAAAACAGCTTTAAATTTTTTACAGTAATTTTCTTACTACCTACCTGCGGTACCTTCCGTACTCAGGACTTCTGTTCCGACCATAATCAGGACTGCTCCGCTTGTTATAAACTGGGCCTCTATACTTATCATATACTGGGCTACGACCTCGACCGTAGTCAGGACTTGGACGCCTGCGATAAGCAGGACTTGGTGACCTCCCATAGCTTCCTCTTCTAGGACTATCATATCTGTCCCCCCTCTCATCATCATCCCTTAAAGCATACTCAACAGAGACCACCCTATCCAATATCTTGCTGAAAAAACATATACATGTACATATACTATCTGAGAACTGAGATCATTATAATCTCATATCATGCTACTCAATAATTACAAAAGAGCAGGTACCAACCTCATATGTGTACATTCAAGGGCTTTGGTTGCATCTTCTTGTGTCTCGAACTGCACAAATGCAAAGTTCCTTCGAATTCTTACATTAAGAACCTTCCCATAGCGGTCAAAATGTCTTTCTATGTCTTCAACCCTTGTACGAATTGGATCAAAATTAATTACAAACAGGGTTTTGGTGGGCCTTTGATTCGCCATTGACCTAGAACCCTCACGATGTCGACCACGTTCACCCTGAAGAATTGATGACACCAATCAGAACCACAAATGGATGGTAACAATAATTTCAACAGAACAAGAGCCCAACCTTTATACATATATACATAAATATATAGGCATATATCTACATGCATGGATATAGATACAACAGATACATATATAACCAAATATGAAAAAGAAACATACCTTGGCCCACTCTACTGAAAGCCTACGCCTGTCATAACCAAATGGAATATTGTCAAGCCCACGTATGGCATCTGCGGCATCACGCTCATCCTCAAAATAAACAAAAGCAAAACCTGCAATCACAGAGTTAATGTTAGAGACGCAGTAAAGACTACTTTATCTGGGAGCCACAACATCCGGTTCATGCACATCAACCGAATCAGGAATTCTTTACCATATAAGGGAACTTAAAATTGTACAACACCTGAACAAATTTGATGGGCTGATGCACAAAAGGATGTAGAAGCGTTGCATGATGAACTAAATCAAGGTGTTGCATTTAAGAGTTATAAATCCAAAAAATTCAGGGTCTGAGATGTCATTGCAAAGCATGATTCGCCATTCAGAGGGCACAAAGTTCAGAAATTGAAGGCATGGCTAGACAGATTTCATTGATCCCCTATTATCAGTAGTGGTAGGCATTGCACTAAATTCATTGATCCCACCACGACCATTCAAGTGAAATGGCAACTTTTGGGCGGAGAGGTGGGTGAGTGGCACATGACTGAATGAAGAAAAAAGCAGGTGATGATTCCATCTGTGAGTGGAAGTAGAGCAGACTGGCAAGAAAGTTTCCAAAGCCAACACACAAATGTTTTGCAGAGAACCTGTGGAGCCCAGATAGAAGCTCATTTTTCTTTAGTAGACGTTCCTGCGTCAAAACAAACATTTAATACGGAGGTGCACTCCTCAGAAACTGTAAATTTGTGGCCGCCATTTGATTTTTGCCCGGACATTGAAATCGGATGCGATTGCTAATAAGCAGCAAGACCCAAATCCAAGAAATTACTTTCCGCATAATTTAGTTGTCATTACTTTGCAACTTAGAAACAAACCCTAGTTCGATTTTATGTGAAAATTATCATTCCCATCAATCAAGAAGGTAAATACGGTTTTACATCTAATGACAACAGACACATTCCTCGAAACGGAATACTAAGCAAAAACACCAAACAGGGTCACGAAATAAAGAACCCTATCCAAAGCCTACAAAAATAGACTTTGGAATAAGAAAAGACAATGGATGAAAATGATTTACCAGATTTCATATCCACTCGCTCGACCCTTCCGTACTTTCCAAACAAACGTTCCAACTCCGATTGACGAGTATCGTACTCGAAATTTCCAACGAAAATCGGCCTCGCTGCCATTGCTGCCTCCACCAAAAGGACACTGCGCACAGATGAAACCAACCGAATACTTACTTATCCTTCACTCAATTTTGTCGGCAACCAAACGGAGAGGATGATCCGAGAAATATACCTAGAAAATATTGGAGTTGCTATCAATCAAAACCCTAGGGTCCGAAGAGAGGTTTTTCGAGCTATAAAAGAACATCGGAACCCTTAATGCGTGGCGCCATATTATTGCTTGAGCTCTCCCAATGGGTTTTTAGTTAAAAAAGTTTCAGGCCGAGTGTTGGCCCAACTTCAGGAAAGATAATGGGCTCGAGCCTTTCAATTGGGTATCGAACCAGGATCCGACAACAGTATTAAACGGGTCAAAATTGGAAACTCCAATTTGTTTTCTTACAAGCATAAATGAAAGAATACTTGTACAGGGATAACAACAAGTCGAGCCTAACTTAGTCTCACCAGGGATAGCCAGAGCTCAGGCCTGAGCCCAACTGGGTGCTAGGCAAGCTAGAATAGCCAAGCTCGATTTTTTATTTTTTACAAAAAATTCTAAAACGATATCGTTTTGTTTATGTCCAGAACAGCCTAAGCTCAAAATCTTGTCAAACTCAAGTTAGCCCCTATTGTCTGACTTATTCTTAGGCAAACTTCTAGCTTAAGTACACTTTAGGCCTTTATTTTGTTTTAGAAAAACAATCTAAAACTTTTATAATTTTGTTGATTAAATTCAATTTATTTTTATTTTTTCTTCATACACTCTAAGTTTTAGATGTAATTAACAATGAAATCAAAATTTGAAGTCAATTTATTAAAAAAAATAAAAGTTAAAAAACTGAAACATATTTAACAATAAAGTTTGATCATGAATTATTTTCCTTTTTATATTTAATTAAAGCAATAAAGCAATAAAAGTGAAAGTTCTATGAGAAATTCAAGATTTCAAATAGTAAAGACCTGTGATAAATCCCCATCATCCTTTAAACTCTTCTTATTCTTTTTTTTCTCTTATTTTAAATGATTCACAAGTACGGTTAATCAAACTTATAAGTTCAAAAGTGATAAAACAAAATTCCTTATGGATAATTATTAATTACAAGTTTTATAAAAATTAAGGTAAAAAATAAAATTTGTTTTGAATTGAAAATAATAAGGGAGCCTAATAAAGAATATGAATAAATGGACTGAAGTCTAATAAAAAAAGTACTCTTATTAATGTTGAGAATTAATTCAAAATTATAGACTTGTTAAAATTTATTTTGAGTAGGTTTTTAGTTTGCTTGTTTTATAGCTACGAGTTCTTTTATCTTATCTTATATATGTTCTTTTTCTAAAAATTTTAACTCTTGTTGTCACTAGAGAGCCCGCTTTCTTGGGAGATCTTTATCATTGACTTAATGAAGAAGTATACTTGTAGGCTTTGACGCTACACTACAACCCAAAACTTTAAGGTATTAAGTTTATGGGTCGTTTCTACTTATATGTCCCTCATTGATTTTATCTCTTTTCAATATAAGATTTTCATTCATACTTGAAATTTCAACAACCTCTCCCTCAAGTGTGAACGTTTACATTGAGTTTGGACTTGGGCTCCCCCTTAGGTGAAAGTCTTTTTTTACCTTTTTCTTAGCAATTCAAATATATAATGTCATTAAGGGCCCTTATACTCCACTGGTCTAGGCTTACCAGGAGTCTCCTTACTCTTCCATGTGAGGATGGCAACCACAAGATCCAACAATTGTCTCTATACTCTTCCATTGTGGAACCATCAGCTCTGATACCACTTATTACCAATAAAGAGTTCACCTTTTTTGGGAGATTTTCATCATGAACTTAACGAGGAAATATACTTGTAGGTCTTGATACCACACTCCAACTCAAAATCTTAAGACATTAAGTTTATGAATCATTTTCACTTATATGTCCCTCACTAATTTCGTCTTTTTCTAATGTAAAAATCTCACTCACACTAGAAATCCCAACAATTAATATAAGCAAGTTATATATTAAACTTCTTATGGAAAGACCTAATAGGTTACAGTAAATAACTATTAAGGTATTTTATATCTTTTTTTTTAAATGAAAGAACCTGCAGTCGCTACTCTTTGGATATGCATTGGGTAAACATTCAAATTGATGCAATAGTTTGCAAATCATGCTAATTAAGTATTCCACACTAGGCAAACCTTGTAAGACAAAAAAATATGTAAAATTTTGTATTTTCTTTATTTATATAAATTATAATAGATCGATAACTAAATTTCGTGTTATGTTTAACATAAAAATCAACCCAAATTTGAATGAATAAGTAATAAGGTGTTAGTGTCGTTATTTTCTATCTTTTTGTGTGTTAATGTTCTTTATTCGTGAGGTTTGAAGTTGTACTTAATAGAA
>JANZLD010000009.1:46686492-46698014 GCA_026413575.1 Erythroxylum carthagenense | reverse complement strand
CTATTCACTTGTATGTGTATGCATGAACCTATCAAGACAATTCTAAGCACTCATAAACTATTCCAAATTACTATTTTGCCCTTCTCATCGGTGATGGGATGTTACAACTCTCCCTTCCATAAAGAAATTTCGTCCTCGAAATTAATTTATGATTTATGAATAAGGTAGGGGGTGTTATTATCTCATACACTCCTCTGTTTCCTATATCACTTTACCACTCAATGCTTTCTTTCATAAGGCCACAGTTGATAATTTCAATAGGCTTCTCAATCTCTTGTTTAATTATCACACTTTCTCAATTATTTTTATTATCGCCATAGTTTTCTATGGACCACTTTATGTCAAACTTAGTTTCTCCTATTTACACCTTTATCTCCATCTAAGTGCACCCTTATCTCCTCCATTCAAGCGCACCTTGGCCAAGGTGATACTCTAAAAAACAAGTAATCCTTTTCACTTTTCATCGGTGTTAGTACATTTAACTTTCAAATCTTTCTTAATATATTCTATAACTGCAACATGATCTACCAAAATTTATTCGTCTTTCAAAAGCCACTTTATTCTGGTTCCAGATTCAATTCACTCACTAACGATATCCCAAATTTGTTCTGGCTTTTTAATCATTCTTTTAGGCCCTCTCCATTATCATCAATTTGAACTATGCAATAATCTCATATTCTGATGGACTCCAGAAATATACGCTTTATACCTGTCTTCGATAGTCAAGACTATAAGCAATCCAAACACATAATCACTCGGTTCTACATTCTTCACCATCAATTGCTCTTTCGATATACACTTACTAGGACATATATTGTGTGATTTTTCTCTAAGAGTGCTTAATCCAATCGTAATTATCATTTACTTGAAAGTTGGATATGTTTTCAATTCCCCGATAAGATTCACAAGTTTTCAATCGTCGATTTGGGCTTTGTCAGTCCCTCTTTTTTTTATACATAACTGATTTTAATTCGATAAGTAATCATACTTTCTTTTTGCCCCTTTTTAGCTCAACATTCTACACTCACGAATACACTTGATTTGATAATCTTTACATCCAAATTTAAGATACTCTGCTATTGAATTCTTTGTTCAATGCATCAATTTACAACACTAGCTTAATTGGGAAATACTCATTTGCACAATCCCTTTCAATTTTTGCTAACTCACTAATTACCTCAATCTTAATTGATCTGTATATTCATATGTATATCCAAAATGTTTCTTTACACATAATGTCTCCAAACTTTTAAACCAATTACTAGTACAACATCTTTCAAGTCATGTATCCAAATTCAGCTCATAAGGCTATAATTGTCCTTAGGTACAAAAAATCACTTTACTATTGCAATAGATTGTATCATGGGAAACTTTGTCGTATACAGCAAAATCACCAAATCGAAGCGGTATAATTAACACTGAGGTTATAAATTCCTCAAAAATTCTTTTTACCTTATGCAACTTACATAAATTTCGCAAATATTCAACATTTCATCTTACTTTTCCAATATGATCATAGCCACTCATTGATATCATGTTGCTTGAATAATTTTAACCTTTAGTATCATAACACTGTCGGGGACATTGTTAACTCCTACAGATATAACCTCAAACTCATTGTGCTTAAGTTTCGTTTTCATCATTCCTTAAATAATTAATTCCTCAGTGAAGTAATATTATCACATGTTATTTTTACTTTTCCAATGAACTCTCTTTTTCTCTACTGATTTCAGCAGTTCATTCGATTTCCTGTGATTCCACATTGACTTATTCTAATGTCTGTTCATTCAGACCAGTTTCTCCACACATTGCAATTTATTTACAAACATAAATTCCTATGTTGGTAACACATTCATCAGATATAATTTGTAGTTCCCAAATATAATTAAACAGACTATAATGTGGACCAAAATTCACCTCACATTAGCAAGAGTGTCTCCTCGAATTTTAAAATCCACTTATATAATTGGATACTTTACATCAACAAAATGTATCCACCCTCAATAGTCTTTTCTAACACTTATGCTTGAGTCTTCGCTATGGATGTAACTCCAATGTTCACTTTAGACTCACAATTTATTCATTTCAGATTTGTTCCTTCAATGATCAAAAATTGAATTAGCTGGCTTACTGACCTTATCTCTGTGATTTCTTGGTACTAACCTCGACATTGTTTATAAATCCTTGTCAATCAATTATTTCCCATGATTTCTTTGTACCTCAAGAAAAAACATATCAATTCGTATCACAACTGACATGATCAAAACATCCTCAATAATAAGGCTCAATGAGGCATTAAGCAATTTAATTTACTCCAACACCCTGGTAGATACCAAATCCTTACATCTTACCTAGAGATGTGTTTATGTCAAGTCTTCAATTAATCACATTCGCTAATGCTACATACATTCCAATTGCCTCTAGATAACATGTCTCGCCTTGTTCCTGCCCATGATTGGGGTTTACCATATGATCACGGAAACCTATTTTTGTAGGCCAATGTCGTGCCCTGTACTTTCTTCCTCACATTAACACACGTATTAACAGTGATTCTACTCCAGTTTTCCAGCGGTTACCTCTTCGAATGCAACATCATTTCATAATAATTGAACTATCCTTTTGAATGCATTCACTCTTCTCTTTTGATTTATCATGTTGTCCTTAATCGCATGCATAAATACAATCCAAATTTAGGCACATTTCTAACTTTCTCCATACTACACATCATTTATCACTTGACATCACTGATAAAGTCATTGTTTTCACACAGTTCTGACAATATCTTCACTTCTCTATCACATTCGAAGGTAGAACATTACAGTACAATATCAATATCATAGTCTAGAATACACACATCAACACAACTGTAGTGAATCTTTATCTACCTTATCGAACCATATACTTTTTCTCATTTCCAATTATCCACATTTTATCGTACATATTTATGTTCACAATCAATTCAGAATCATAGGCACCTAGTCATCCCGAATTTTTGATCTCAGTAACACAAACATATTCTTATGCTAAATCATAACTCTTATCACTTTTAACCAACATTCATCTCATGTCCAAATTTAACCTCTCCAGGCTATAGCAAATTTTATTTTCTTTCAACTCGATTTATACACTTTAGGTCTCATTATTCATTGTGCTATCACTTTTTCCTTAATCGGCCCATGCCAATATATTCGCATTCATAGCACAT
Source organism: Erythroxylum carthagenense (assembly GCA_026413575.1). Lineage (NCBI taxonomy): Eukaryota > Viridiplantae > Streptophyta > Magnoliopsida > Malpighiales > Erythroxylaceae > Erythroxylum > Erythroxylum carthagenense. The sequence goes on along the minus strand of JANZLD010000009.1, from coordinate 46,694,809 downwards.
TCAAGGATTTATTAAATTGCCCATAAACCTTCCTTGGCTCACATTCTGACATATCATCTCTTTTCTCACACTTAAACACTTAACACATGCTCATGCGTATGGCTCATACTCATGCGACTCAGACTTAAACTAGGGATCAGTTGCCACTGTCTGCTATGACATGACTTAAATGCATGTAACTTGACCCATGTTTCAGAAAATGCCCATATAAGATAGTACTACTGGGCTCTGATACCATATAAATGTAACACCCTACTCCCGCATGACTCAAACCCGACATCGATGGTGATATCGGAGTTCGTGCCCCGCGAGGGTGACGTGCTACATCACTAAACTCAGTATAAATTTTTTTTTTCACAAACACACATACTATGCAGAAGGCAATTATCGCATATAGTCAATAATAATTTCAATGACCACGTGGGCCCTTTCATAACACAAATCAATTAATCATTTATACACATTTTGGAATACGCAATTTATACAGAAATAAGAAGAAGACACTAATGCAGAAGCAAACTGATCCCCGACCTCTTCCCTCACTCACATACAGTTGCTATACGCTCGTTGCCTAATGGGGTATTCTTCTGAGTCCTGAAAAATAATTGCAAATTTTAAGTTAGTTTTGCGAATCATGATGTGTGCTTGAGTCAGAGATTTACTTTACAGCCTGACTCTCAAGTGCATTTACATTGGAAAGGGGCCGCTGAAATTATCCTGGCCTTGCGTGAAAAATACATTGATGCAAATGATAACATAGAACTTATGGATGAAGAAAAGGTTAAGTGACAATGTTTACCTTTTGTGATGGGAACTGTCAGAGGTTTCCTTTTATTGAAACTAGTCTTTGGTTGCAGTTGTCCTTTTTTAAGAAATCTATAAGAGATGACTTCTGTAAGTTTGCGATGCATAGCTATCAAATATAGGTATTATGAATGCACAAAATTCCAATTGATGAAGAACAAATCAATGGGAATTACCTGAAGATTATCTCATTTTCCTTGCAATTATTGGCATAAAGGTACATTACTATTGAAATTCTTTGAAGTACATAGATCTTGTATCTTTGTCTTCGAATTTCTTGCTTGGGAATGCTCAACTGTTTAAGTTATGCATGTAATACTGAATACTTCACTTGGGGTTTGAGATATGGAAATGCTAAGGGTTATGTATTAACTTAATAAATTTGATTTAATTATTTAATATTAATTACTAATAATTTATTTTAGTTTATCTTATAATTACTTTAAAATTAAACAAATTTATAAAATAAAAATATTTTTAATTAAACATTTTCCAAATATCATTTTTATTTTTAATAAAATATGATGAATTTCCAATTGATATTTTTAGTAAAAATTATATAAAAAATTAAAATTAAATTAATAGTTTAACTAATTTATCAAAATAATATATGCTCAATTTTTATTTAGAAATTTATATTATAGTCTAAATATTGTAAATATAATAAAGAGATTGAAAGTGAAAATTAAAATGTATCTTAATTTTTATTAATTGTCATTTAATTTTGTCACTAAATTTGTTCCTTTTCATTAATACTTGATCTGTTCACTAAATCGCTAGTTCGTTAACATATTTAATTCTACTACTTCGTTTTGTTTTTCCTCTTGACATGAATATGCTATACAATGTGTAATGATCTATTGCTTTATAAATAGAGCATAAATAGTTAAACTATGGAACACTTAATAAGTACCTTATTTTCTCTTTTACCTTATTAAAGAACATTTTAGTTTTCTTAATATGCTAAGTTTTCACCTTGTCATATTAATCTCTCTCAAGATGGATGCATTGGAAAAGGAAGTATATCGTTTGTTGTGCTAGCTTGAATATTTTACCTCAAAAGGTTCTCAACTTTAACAGCAAGGTTGGTAAAATCATTTAAGTAAAACCCAGACCTAGGAAGTCATGGGAACAAAAAAGAATCATTATTAATTATAACTAAAGTGCAATCAGAAAGAGAAACCATATCTAAATGTTTAGTGAAAATTGGATTTGAAACATATTAAATAGTTTTCATGAATTTGTTTTATTAGCTTTTTCTATTTAATTTTTTTGTTTCCAAGATTTGATTAAGATTGTTTTATTTTATATGACGCAAAAGTTAGATAAATATTATTTAATTAATATATTAATAATCTAACAAAATTATTTTTAATATATAAATGATTTTGAAACAAATTATTATAACAAAATAAATCTTTGTTGTATACCATACTAATGATGTATATCAGACTAATATTAAAAAACAAAACAAATCGAACGGGTTTCTAAATTTCTAAATAAGAAAAAATTTATATAAATGAAATTTAATTATCATCAACAAAATGATTTTTGTAAATAATAATGGTTAGTAAATATTATATAAAATATATTTAAAATAAAAAAATTGACTTCTAAATATATTTACTTATTATTAGTAATAAATTATAACTGTATTGATATTAATCAAATATGTTTTCAATTTTATTTTAAAAAGTATAAATTTAAAAAAGAAGTGGAAAAATCATGCTAAAAACAAAAGTAAAAAGAGTAGGTTTAAGGTCTAGCTAATTAATAATGAAATTATGTAGGATAATAAAAAGTTAAGTTCTTGTGCGATTGCATATTATAGTTAATAATATAGAAATTATAAATGAGTTAATAAGAAGGTCTAATTCTTGTTAACATGTGTATTATATTTAATAATAAACAAATTACAGAAATATAAACTATAATTGTCATACTATTGTGATATTAAATCTCCACTCACTAGAGATAAGAACAAATATTATAAAGATAAACTACAAAGTAAACAAAAAAAAAGCATAAACATTAAACATACAGTATATACAATTAAATACAAAAGTCATAATAGAAAACCCTGAAGCTAACTCACGCTAACACCATTTTTTGCCAACTCTGAAACAAGTAAATAATAAATTACTTGTTTATTGATATCTACACTATATTCTTTACTAAAATATTATAACAAACTTTAATTGTTAGTTTTTCTTTCTATTTTTATTAATCCAATGCATTTCTAATTTTCCCTCCAAATTTTACTTTAACAATATTCTCTTACACATTTTTACTGTTTATAATTCCCAAAAATTACTAGGCATTATCCGTCTCCAAATTTCTACTACGCAAATTTGCAGTGACCACTTGTTAGTACTAAAACTCAAAGTTAAAAGATTTACAACTACAACTAAAGTCGGTTGATTTTTTCTAGTTATGAGCATAAACTGAACCATTTTTTGGGCCAATTCATATTTATTTATCTCAAAGTAACGATGTCAGCAACTTTCTCATTAAGCTCTACGAACTAACTCTTTATTGCCACAAATATGATTACTAGCTTGAGTATCGAGTTACCATAAAAGTTTCTCTTATTACTACAAATCCTTATAATCTATTAAAAGAGTGACCTCCACCTCAACATTATTTTCTGTTGTTTCTTCAAAAGAAAGAATAGCCTGATAGAATTTTATCATTAATTTGGTGAACTAGCACAATAAATATAATTTTGTACAAACCCCAATTAATTATGTGTCAAGATAATTGGGCTTGGTAATTATCTCTCAAATGTGTCATTGGGCCTGTGTTCATGGGCTTGCTATGATGGATAGGCTTGACTCATATTTTGCAGTGCACAGGAGACTCTACTGTTAGCCAACCTTAAATACAGTCGTCTTATTGAAAATTGTACATGATTTTTTCTAATCAGGATTCAGAATAGCAGTAGTCAATCATCTGCGTCTCTGTCACTTCACTTCACAGAAAATAACAATGGATTCAGTTGTTCCTCAATTTTCAAGTATTTGTCCTTACAATTATTTAATCTAGCATGTTACAATCCTAAGGTTGATCAATTGTATTGGTTAATTTTAATCTATGATTTCTTGTCAATTATTCTTCAATTGGTATCAGAGCCAATTAATCCTAATTGTGACTGCTAATGTTAGGTAATTTTCTATATAAGATTTTTCGTCTTTTGTTAATTTGTTAATTTTGAAATCAATTTTGTTAATTGTTTTTAAATCAATTTTGTTGTTGTTGATTTGTTTCAGTTTGGTGTTGAATTTTTTGTTTGTTCTTTAAAACCCCAGAACAACAAACCATGAAAACCATTCTTTATTCGAAAAACCATTTCTTTCAAAATTTTTCGAACCTATTCAGCAACCTTTTTTAAGAAATTAATTGAGGGGTTTGATAAATCTTTAAATTCTGAATCTAACGAAATCAATTTTATTAAAAACAGATCAAAATTGAAGGAGTTATGGACGGTTTTTTAAACTGGGTCACGAATCGAGTCGAACGACCTGAATATCAGTTATCAGGGTGGAGAAGATGAGACCTAACCCGTTGATATTTCCCCGCACGTGGTGATGCGTGTGGTCTCCTCCCTTGTCCGTTTTTCCCCAAATTTTGTGTGTTTGCTCCATTTGCCCAGTTCTAATTTATGGTATTTTTCTAGAATTTTTGAATAATAGAAATTTTATTTTTATTTTTTTTTCAAATTTTAAAATTAATAAAAATATAATGTACTCTCTGAATTTTCCCTTGAAAATTTTTGTACTTGTTTATAGTATTATTTGGTTTTGTGGGGTCTTGTGTACTCTTAATGTTATGTAGTTATGCACCAAAATTATTTTTGTATGTAGTTTATGCATATAATGTTATATTATATTATTACTATGGTTAATTTTGTAATTATGGTGCTAGCTAGAACCTATGGGGCAATCTTGGGATATGTTATTGGGCTATTGTCATTTACTTTGTGTAATTGTGAGCTCACCTATCATGAGACCAATTATTACAAACTGCAATTGTGATGTTGTTATTGTGCATACATTAGCCTATCGGTTTGTCTTTATCAATTTAGTTTCTAATGTTTTGTTTAATTCAATGAATTATGTCTTTAAGTTTTCAGTATCCTATCGATATTAGCTCTATGACATAATTTAATGTTCTAGGTGATTTGTGTTGTAATTCGGGACTCTTAGGCAGGATTGCAATTGCATGAGAACCTAGTTGTGTTGTTTGCCCAGTTTTGCTAGCTTTTGATACATTTACTAAATCTCCTTGCATTGTATCAATTTCTAGCTTTGAATTCTTTGATCAAGCTTAATGGGACCAATTATGAGGACTGGTTTGAATCCTTAAATCTTTTTTTGGCGATTTCTAATGATAATTTTGCTCTCCTTGAGAATGAGCCCGCACAACCCATTGCTGAGACTTCCACTGCAGATAAAGCTAAATATGATAAGTGGGTTCATTCAAATAAGGTCTGTGTGATGACCATCAAGTACACAATGGAGAAGACTATTAAAGAGAGCATCACAAAAATTGATAATGTCAAAAATTATCTCAAGGCTGTTAGTAAAAATTTCCAAAAGTTTGATAAGACTGAAAAGTCTAATTACTTGTCTTTACTGTCTAAGACCAAGTATGATGGTATGGCTAGTGTTCGAGAGCATGTTATGAAGCTTGTAAACTGGTATAACAAGTTGAAGGCCATGAAAGTTGAGAGAGGATTATCTGATATAGCAGGTGTTTGAATCTCTTCCATCTGAGTTTGATGTTCTCAGGACTACTTACCATGCTTAGAAAGATGAATGGAACATGATGAGTTGATTTCTATTCTCATTTAAGAGGAGTATATTATGAAGAAAGGAAAGTCCCACAGTATTCATCACACTTCTCACAAGAGTGGTGACAAGAAGAAATTTTATAGAGACAAATAGAGTAAGCCTCAATTTAGGAAGAAAGAGAATGATAAACCTACATTACCTTCTAGGCCCAGTGAGAGTTCTAGTGAAGTTACTAAGAACCAGACCATTGACTTATGAGTCAGTGTTACCAACAAAGATGTGTTATTGTAAGTATGTTAAAAAATATTGATATAATTTGACATAGATGAAATGTCAGCACAAGAAGTGAAATTTGTGAGTAATCTGAAACCTAATGAGGAACTAGTTAAAAAAGTGAACAACCAATAAAGGATAGAAAGACTTGGTAAGTCTATCGATTATGATCAATTACAAGAAATTATCCAAGTGATAAAGCTAAATGGGAAACGGAGAAGCATCCTACCTTCTCGATCAGTCAGATAAGAATTTCGAGGACGAAATTCTTTTAAGAGGGGGAGAAATGTTGACCCCCTAAATTTTTTCTTGAGGATCAAGTATGATTTGAATAAATTATGAGGTTTTTAAGGGATTATTTTATGGAATTAATTATTATATTCATGTTGGTAAGATTTTATGACATAGATTAATTGAATTGAAGTATTAATGTTATAAGAATATATGAAGGGCATTGTTGAAAGTTCACTTAAGGGTATAAGCCATTAGGCTTAAAGGAAGGAGCAAAATGGACATTGTACACTCATTAAGGCTATTAAAAGAAGAAGAAGTTATTGTGTTGTATTTTTAAGAAGAAAGCATCATAGGTGAAGAGAAGAAGAGAAGAAAAGAAGAGAAAAGCTAGGGTTTGGAGATCCTTGAAGAGTTTGAAGAATTTGGAGCTTCAACAAGTAAGTATAAGCATCGTTCTTCTTGATTAGATGAATGTAACATGTTTTGATGTTAGTTAAGAGATGAATATATGTGGGAAGTTGTTGAGAATGGGTAAATGTATATGTTTAGTTTTTGAGGTTAATGATCAAAGATAGATTTAAATGTATTTGTCAATGATATTGGGTTGAAATGAAGTAGAAGTGATGGTTTAGTGTTTAGATGGGTTATATGTGAAATTTGGAAATTAAAAAGTTGAAAAAGGTAGCAAAAATGGTTCTCGGAATACGTTTCTGTAAAAGTTCGTCGTGGCCAACTTTTTGGCTCATCTCGACGAACTTTCCAGCACAGAATGAACTTTGGTATTTTAGGCATAACTTTTTATATAGTTATCCAAATGAGGTGATTTTTGATTTGATGTAAACTAGAAACATAGGGATACAAATTGTATGACGAAATTGATTTCTAATTCGGTCTTTAATGATCTTAATTTTTGGATGGAAGTTGATTATAGAATGTTGTTTTAGTATAAGAACAACCCAAAAATGATTGGACCATAACTTTTATAGTACTGAACCAAATTGAATTATTTTTATGTCATTAGAAACTTAAGAAAAGTAGGAACAATTTTCTAGAAGGAAGTGTTATCAAATTTTGTCATTTACTTGATCAAAATGATCACAGAAAATTGACCCAAAGGTTAGAACTTTTAGAAGAGCTTGAGTGATTAGAATTTATCTTAGTGAATACGATATATATGGGTCCTCCAATTGTATTCATATTAAATGGAAATTTTTGTCATTGATCAAGGGACTCAAGGAAGGCAAGAGGAGCAAAGGGTGAGGCACCTTTGAACAAGTCCTTAAGTAAGGAAATCAAGGTAGGTTTCATGTTTATAATAGAAATAATGAGCCTTAAATGTTTTCTATTTAAATCAAAAGAGTAAAATGATTTCAAATTGCTTCATAATTGTTACATCTACTGCTTTTAAATGATTTGAGGAATCTCTATATGTTCGATATATGAATTTTGCTTATGAATTTCGAAATAAAGATGGAAATCTATTGAAACATTTTATGTTATGCCTTGAAAAATATCATGACATTTTGTATATTCGAAAAAGAAGAAAAAGTATGAGAATGTGAATATGTGAATGATTGAGTTAAGCATTGAAATTTGATTGTGTTTAGGCAAGAGAAGAACGTTTCATTAGTCACGTGCATGTCGACATATAGCCTTCTCCCGGTTACCTGCTTGAGGCCACAAGATCTTGAGAAATCGAACTCGTTTTGTTCACGGTATAAACTTTGGTTTATCTATTTTGTTCCATGGAACTCTCAAGCCACTCATTTGTGCATTGCATCTTTGAATTGTCAAGAATGTTGCGTAATTGAGTGTTATGCTTTGATGGTTACATGTATATGTTAGGTTTATGTGATGATATTTCTTTAACTATGAATTTTTAAGCTGAAATTATGAATTTGGTTGAGAATTTGAAAACTATGAGTATTATGCATTCAATATGAAATTTCTATAACAAATGAACATTTCAATGATTTTTGCTTATTCTCCGTTATAAACTTGTTACCCACGAGCTTTTAAGCTCACCTCCCTTCTGTCTCATCTTCAAGTGAAGAAAATGAGATCGGGTGATCAAGAGTCAAGGCATCGCTTCGAGTCCTGCATGTTTTGTATTTTTAAACTAGATTTTGTAAATACAAGGCTTTAGTCGCATTTCAAGGATTATTAGTTCATGTAATTTTTGCATTTTGAAATTTTGAGACATGGATGTATTG
>JANZLD010000009.1:46674902-46686392 GCA_026413575.1 Erythroxylum carthagenense | reverse complement strand
GAATTTGGGACAACTTAGATTGAAATTAAGGTTAGGAAAGATGGAAGGAAATTCGGTGTGGTAAATTGAGCATCTTCGTCGCGACGAATTTTTCCCGAAGGATCAGGGAAAATTACTTCAGCATTTTTGCCGTGGCTTACGGTGAAGAATTTTCTCCCAGCGGTTCGCCGCGGTGAACAATCTGTTGTCGTGGTGAAGTCCTTCACTGTAGACGCTGAAATTTTTTTATTTTATTTTATTGGAATTACCCTAAGAAGATTTTCATGGAACAAGCTCCCGTTTTCACGACTCAAGAGTTGGGCTTCAAAAACGAGATTCAACAGTTGTGATATCGAAGCATGAAGATGAATCGATAATAGTTCAGGTGTTTTTAATTGGAAACAACTCAAGTCTTGTGATATTCTGCAAGAGTTGGACTTCAGAAACGGGGTCCAACAAACATTGTATTTGACTATTTTTTTATTCAGTTTAAATACTTTTGTTTATAATTGTTGCTATTATTATGCCATCTACTTTATTGATATACTACATAGATACATTTAAATGTTTGTATATATATGACATTTTGTACCCAGTCTCATTTTGTTGTTCTGAGATATTTTGTTAAATCTCAATTGGCATCTTGGGTGGATGCTTGGGCCATTTTGTTTGGAATTGCATAAACGGATCATCATTTTGTGTGCATTTCCTTATGACACATTCTATTTAGGTCACCGAGGTATGAGTATCTTGCATATGTGCTATCGAGTCTAATTTCTATACTATTGAGGTCCTTGTAACCTTATTTTGGACTTAAGATTTATAGATTGTTAGCTCTACTTTTACATCATATTGTGGCCGCATATTGTTATATTACTACGGGGATTTGTTTTTGTTGTCCATTGATGTTGGTTATGCTATCCAAGTGGGAAAATGATATAATTTTATCATTAATTTTGTGGACTAGCATAATAAACATAATTTTGTACAAATCTCAATTAATTATATGCCAAGATAATTGAGGTTGGTAATTATCTCTCAAATGTGTCATTGGATCTGTGTTCATGGGTTTGCTATGATAGGTAGGCTTGACCCATTTTTTGTAGTACACAAGAGGCCCTACTGCTAGCCAATCTTAAATACAAACGCCCCATTGAGAATTGTATAGGATTTTTTCTAATTAGGGTTCGGAATAACAGTAGTCAATTCTCTGCGTTTCTGTCACTTCGCTTCACAGAAAACAACTATAGATCTAATTATTCCTCAATCTTAAGGCATTTGTCCATACAATTATTGAATCTGACATGTTACAATCATAAGGTTAAACAATTGTATTGATTAATTTTAATCTATGATTTCGTATCAATTATTCTTCATAGCCTTTATGCCATCATTAGCATCATTTTTTGCATATAAAAATAAAGCCTAAATTCATGAAAAATTAACTTAAGACTTAACATACCTTGTATAATATGTCCTTGCTCCTCCTCTATCACGTCTCTCATTGGAGTATATTGATAAATTCTATCTTTATTTTGAGATAAAAATCGGACACATGTTCCTCATTTTCCATTGCTTTGGTTATGTCCACGTCCTTGACCTTTATAGCTTATATTCTCCTTTTCCTCCTTGTCTTTTAAAGTAAGGTCTGAGTGTAAAACATGGACTCTTCTTCCTCCTATTGAACTTTTGTTCATGAGCTTCTAAAGTAAGTTTTGACTGTAAAACATGATTCACTTGGTTCTTCAATTATCATGTCTTCCAAGTCCTTTAGTTCTTCAATAACAGTCATCAAATGATCAAATTTCTCACTAACTGATCTAGGGATTTTTTTCCAATCACCCTTAAAGTCAGTTACTTCATCAAACTTTCTCATTTGGTTTAGAACGACCATGGCTTTATAAAATACTATGGCCCACCTTTTCATATTCTTTCATTTGAATAGTTTCAAATTCACCTTATCGACTTTGAAGGTGAATTTTCTTTGCCTTCTCCTTTGCTTTGTAGGTTACTTAAAGTATGTAACATAATTGCATCCATATAGTAGCATTAAATACCTTCAGAAAGGTGGTCTCATCTAATACTTGTAAATAAGAGAAATGATCTTTCGATCCTTCTTTTTTGGTATTTTATAAAACATCCTTTTAGACTTGTGTGAGAGCAATTATATCTTCAAGAACCATATAACTGTTTTTTTACAATTAATGTTTTATATATGTATAATGTGCACAAACTAGTATCTTAGTACTAATGTATGTAGCTATTCTCAAGCTTGTGTCTTGTAAGATTTAAGATTTTGAAAGGAATCATGTTACCATTATCCATTATATCTAGTATTAAAGTTCTGATAGAACTTTGTTAATTACAAAAGACGATAAAGAATAGTTTTCAAAAAAGAGATTACAAGATGATTTTAACAAAAACCTTCTTGTTAAAATCATGTTTATTTTCAAATATTAATTTCTTATGTATCTTATTACTTTTACATCTGTATTAATCTCTGGGAAATAAAAGCTACATAAAAAACCAGAAAGCAATTACTAATGAGATTGTTGCAAGTATATTACATTCTTTCGTTCTTCATGTATATGTGGACTTTAATATCCCGTTGTAAAGCTTCTGCCTACGGTTTAATTTCAGATTTGTAGTGTTGTCGCGATCAACACTTCAACCGCTCCGGTAAAATAGCGTTCCAAGTAATTACGAATAGATAATTCAATCCTAAAGTCAATCTCTGACTTGTCTTGTGGATAAAACAGTTGGCAGTCACTTGGTCCCTGAAAATTTTTTATTTTATTTATACAGTGTAGTAGTTAGGAATTTTGAACAATTATATTCCACGCATGTTCTAAAGTTTCAGTGACTTGTCCACGGAGTGTAAAGTCTAACATAATCAATGATAAATGTCTATCGCAATCAGTCCAGTGCGTAAGGTTATCTGCTTACACAATCCAGAGAAGATTATTAATATACGTGGTCTTTTCTTTGTAATTTTTATTTTAAAAAAATTCTTTATATGATTAGTGTAACATGTAACATGAGCTTTCGTATTTTTCTGGATCAAACGTGAAAGAGAAATAAATAAAAAATATAAAAAATATTAGATTTCAGTTTCATAACTTTAATCTAGTTTTTTGAGACTGAAACAAATATGAATTCACCGCCATCTTTACATGATCTACTCATGAGGACCTGGTAAAGCCTTCCTATGACTTTCTGTATATGTAAACCTCTGAATGAGCTAGAGTATTCTTACGTTCACGATTTGCTACAGTAATTATAGAAAACCTTAACCTTCTATCTGTTGGGTCTCTCCATTATAAGCTTAATATGGGTACAGTTTATACTGATCGATATTTATTTTTTCTTGAACTTTGGCTTGTTAATTTATATTATTTATTGGGTCACTTTTTTTATCTTTATTCGGATCAAATTACGTAACTTAATCAATAAGTTATTAAAACTATTAAAATATAATTAATTATTATCCACTACATAAGAAAATTTCTAACATCTTATTGTCACAAACGCTCTTTCTCATTTCTCATGTACGAGAAGAATTATATAAAAAGATGACCTAAAAAATGAATTATAAGAAAAGATTCAAGATGTAAATTGTCTAAATCTAAATAATGGGTTATCATAAAACTCGAAACATATATACAGTATTAGGAGAAAATATGTGCCCAGAAATACCCAAAAAACTGGACTATAAGAAACGATTCAAGACATGGTCTGTTTTATTTTAAATTATGCATGGACTGTCGTGAAAACCATAACCACTATAAGAGATGGAACGGAGACCAGTTTTTGTCCCCGTTTATTACGTGGGAAAGCTGCAATAGCCTTTGAAAAGAACAGGGATCGTTGAAACAAAAACATGGACAGCAATAATGCAGAGGAAGAACAGTTTACGTGGGTCTGTCTATGTGATATGACTCTGATCACTCCAGCTCGTCTACTCGGAAAACGTCGAGTTTAAGTGCAGAACAGACTAGTCAATTCTTCTACAGGTATGTATATCTCTGTCTGTTATTTGAAGTATAAGTAAGAAAAGTTAACATAATTTTCCAACAATTTTTACGTTGCCGACACAAGTAAATTAGATAGTTCGTCGTCAGTAACGTTGGCAATTTAATTCTGCGTGATTCCTGGGATATGCTGAATTGCCAGCTACATCAGGAATATGAAAGAAGCTGGCTACTTCACCAACTGTACCGAAAGAGAAGTTTGTAATAGGAGATGAACTTGGATAGATCCAACTTGGACCTTATAATTATTAATACATCCTTATCCATTTAGTCATCGTTATGTTTAATTACAATGCTGCAGGAACTTCCTTTTGCTTTATGGCAAGTTTTGATTGAGCAGTTTTTATGATAAGCATCATTCTCGTGTGATCATACATCACAGTTATTTTTTCTTGTAATAAATGACTTAAGAGAGACTAATTTCTTTAGGAATACACATTACTTCAGTCATTGAAGTTAATGTTATTTTTTTATTTCAGTGTTCTGATCACTAAAATTTTTAATTCAATTCTTAAGTTTTACTTACTATTACTTCCACTAATGTTTGTTTAAGACATTAAATGGAAAATACGTATCATTTTCATTATATCATGTCAATTTATCAAAAGTTTCCACCATAGAATGGTTGGTAAAACTTAAGAAATTAATTAGAAATTTTAATATTTAAAAGATTAAAATAAAAATAATAATTAGGGTGAAAGGTTATTAAAATTATGTTTGTAACTATTTAACAAATTATATTCTATTTTAAATTAACATTTTTATTTGATTTGATTCAACTCGAAATTAATAAAAACTAATCTAAATTGATTAGATCAACTACTCAAATTGATAAAACAACATTATTTTAATATAACTTACAAATTAAAATGACGTTATTTTAGTTAATTATACTAAATAATATTTGTTTTTGTACTAATAAGCTCGAGTCACATGTAAAATATTAATTATATCCATAAACTTAGTCTCATGTAAGATACTGATGAGGTTAACCCATCCATTATTAACCTGACTTAATTAATTATATTCATAAACTTAGTCTCATGTAAGATATTGATGAGGTTAACCCACCCATTATTAACCTGACTTAATTATGGATTTAAAAAATAGTCACGCTTAAAAGGTGAAATGTCTAATAGAAAATGAACACTTGACATATAATTATAGACTGAAACTCTTCCATTCTGAATGGGTCACCATTCACCACTGCAAAACATTAGTAAACGGTTCAGGTTTAGGACCAAACAAGACAGTGTTCTCCAAATGTTGGATCGATGACTTGTGTTCTTCTGAAACAGTCACATCAATAACGTAATTTATTTCCTTTAAAACTCTGAAATGCATCAGATCTACCATATCACCCAGACAAGGTCCTTTTCTTCTTTGTCCACTCACACGCAAGTACGTAACATAACCATTTTCTTTGTATGCACTTAAGACACAAAACACATGACAAATCGAATAAATGATGTATATATTATTGCACCTAAGTGGTCCTCAAACCCCAAGAAATATCATAATTAGCAACTTGGGAACGATACAACTATCTATCCACGCCGAAATCGGATTGAAAAGGACGAGTTTAAACTAGTCGATAGACACTCATCTCAGTTTTAAGCTACCATGTTCCTTATCCAAAACCTAAGTAGCAGACCATCTGGGATTTTGTTTCTAGTGTTTAGATTTCGTAAGCAGTCACAATGTATGTATTAACGATCGAGGGGCAATTCTCGGTGAGGTAGGCTGCGAACAGTAGAAACTGAGTTAATGGAACTGGTGGCAAGTCATTATCAGTTTCATTAAGAGAAGGGATTGAATTGTTAATTGGATCATTGTTAACGTTGGCTCCATATGGTCCTCTCAATAGTTCTCATTGTATGTGCCGAATGCACCACAACAACCTACGACCTCCTTCTACACGTACCATTTTGTGGTCCGTTTTTTCATACTTCACTGAAAGAGCACTGTAGCTGGTATAGTTATTGGAATTCTATTAAGAAGTGCAGTACGAGCCAACTCTTCTTTTTTCATATTAAATGAAATTTTAAGTATTTATAATAATTTACAATGTAAAAGAGATATACTTTTTTGTGGTTTAAGAAATTTTAGAATAAAATCTTAAAATTTAAAATTCTTTAAAAAAATTTCCTAATTTTTCATTTTTTTTAAAATTCATCTCAAATTTCATTAATATAATAATCTAACTCAACTTTTAAACCTAATTAAAATCAATTAAATTAATAATTTAATATAATTATAATAAAATATTAATTTAGGTCGAGTTTAAGTTTGATTGTAATGTAAATAGCATTTGGTTGATCAACATGTGATATTCATAATATATGTGCTTTATAGCTATTTTTAGTTTGAATTTAAAAATTAAAATAATATTTTTTTAAAACCATAAAAGAGATACGCATCTTTTACCTTAATTTATAAATTAATATTTTTAATAAACTATTTTATAAACTAATGATTGATATAATTTTACAATTTAAAAAATTAATCGATATAATAACTACTTTCAAGTAATTTTAATTTAGCGTGGGATGCAACAAAAAAGTCAATATCCATACCGATCAAACTGGCATAACTGTTATATTCTTTTTCCTTTTTATTCCTTTTGTCCATGTTAAACCATACTAATTCCAAGTGCGTAGACAGGGACTATCCGGTAGTAAATTTGGGGATTAGGTCAGTAGGACGCCAGAATGATGTAATTCTTTCCATGAATTTAGGTCAACCAATAGTAAGTGGTTTATTTTATTCAGGTGGTGTTTAAATATTTAACACTCTACATCCCGATGCCATGCGCCAGAATATCTTCTTTTTATGCCGATGTTTAAAACATCTTTCACCACAATTTATACTTCATCTGATACTGATAGGCTATGGCTAAATCGATGATAGGACACAACATTAATCAATCTGAACATCATTGACACGTATACCTGAGTCCGATGCTTTTAACTAGTTGATGTAATGAAAGTATGGCTAGCGAATAGCGATACGATTTTGAAGTTGTCAAGCCTGGTGATCTATTTTTAACTTTACACTAGGTTTACAATTTTTTTAGTGTATTTATGTCGAATATAATTTATAGTGAAATAAAACTCTAATCGTTTATAAACGTAGCTAAATCTTTATAAATCACATAAATTTACGTGTGTTTATAATATTTGTACTTATTATTTGATTATTGTGCTTGATTATTTATAACATGGTTGTTGTTAGAGATTTATAGAGATATATCGGAAAAATGAAATGAAAATATTAAAACTTATAATACATTTTTTTTTTTTTTTACATATTATGATTTAGATAAGGATCCTTGTGAATATACTTCTTAGTCAAAAGCCAGAAATAAAAGGATAATAAGCCGTAACTAGAAAAAAACATATATTCTTACCATTAAACCGTATTTACACCAGTAACACTCGTCATACAAAATAAGAGATTTCAAGACAGCCCCAACAACCGAATTAAAAACTTGGAAATTACAGTAACAGACAAAAGACAACTTCATTATATCTGTTGGATCATCAACAAAGTACTCGTCTTTTCTTTCCTTCTCTCTTTTTTATGCCCTTCCCTGTTCTTATTATTAGTGATATGGTTATTAAGAGCGCCTACTCCGTACCTTAACGGTCAAAGGACTTGCCATCTCACAAGAGAGCTTTAGAACTTCTGACAGGTCAACGGTATTTCCATCGGACGGTAGCCATTCATATTCATGCAGCAACGACGCCACCCAGAAAGCGACGGTCGTTAAGCCCAAGGCCTTACCGGGGCAGATCCGTCTACCCGAGCCGAACGGTGCGAGCCTTAGATCCGACCCCAGCACAGAAAACTCCCTCTCACACGCGTTAGCTGTCAAGAATCTCCCGGGGTTGAATCGGAGCGGGTCAGCCCAGAAGTCCGAGTCTCGAGATATGGCCCACATGTTCACCATTGCAGTGGTCCCCACAGGCACGTGGTACCCATCAATGAGTGTATCAGTGATGGCTAGTCTGGCCCACGAGAGAAGTGGGCCTGGTGGGTGTAGCCTCAACACTTCTTTTACTACCGCCTGTAGATACACCAAGCCTTGTGCATCTGACTCAACGACGGCTCTTGACCTGCCAACAACTTTGTCAAGTTCATCTTGAACCCCTGACTGAACATCGGGATAAAGTACCATCCTTGCTAAAATCCACTCCATCAAGACCGCAACTGTATCGGTGCCTCTGAATATCATTTCCTACGCAAAGAGAAACCGTCAAATCCTACAGTTAGTACAACTTGGTACAAATTTAAATAAAAAAACAGTACACTGAACATGGTACGGCTTGGGATACTCACCCAAAGGACGGCGATCATGTCGGCGTCTGATAACTTTTCGAAGCCCTTAAGAGACAGTAAAACATCAACGAAATCTCGCGTTTCGTTGCAAGTTGAAGCTCTGTGGTCGGAAATAATTCGGCTGACAAAGCGGTTCACTTGTGGCACGAGGTTTGAGCATCTGAACCGGATTTTTTGAGGATCAAAATCCGATAGCCAAGGAAGGTGATCACTCCAGTTTAGTGTACCCAATATATCGTAT
Source organism: Erythroxylum carthagenense (assembly GCA_026413575.1). Classification (NCBI taxonomy): domain Eukaryota; kingdom Viridiplantae; phylum Streptophyta; class Magnoliopsida; order Malpighiales; family Erythroxylaceae; genus Erythroxylum; species Erythroxylum carthagenense. Next base: position 46,677,800 of record JANZLD010000009.1, on the reverse strand, counting down.
CCTTGGTCAACCAGTTCTCTTAGTTCTTCAACTTCATTGTTGACTGAGTCCAATCTATATTCCCGGCCAAAAACCGAACACATCATGTTGTTAAGTGAAGCTCGTTTCAGTATTCCACGAACTGTGAAACTTTGTTCTTCTTCCTTAAACATATCAAGCATCTGAGAAGCAATTGCCCGTCTCTGAGCCTCGGCAGCTTTGATTTGTCTCGGGCAAAAAAGATGTGCAGACGCGATTCTTCTGAGAGTCCGCCAGTATACCCCATAAGGAGCGAACCCAATTGCTCTATTGAACAATAGGATATGAGCAGACTCCTTCACGGGACGATCTGCAAATACCGAACTGTTCAATATTTCCTTAGCAACGTCAGGATTACACGTGACGATAACGCGAGTCTGGCCGAGGCTAAAAGCCATAAGCCTCCTAGCCTTGCATGTCTCCGCTGCAGAAGCGATTCGGTGATGAGCAAGAGACATCATGAGGTTCATGCTGCCAATTAAGGGCAAGCCTCTAGGACCTGGAATGGTCTTACCAGAAGAGCAAGAAACTCTTCTGAAATAGTATCTCCCCCAGGCTGGACCACCAGGGTAAGCCCAGTAAATAAGGGTAATAACTAGCCAAGCTAAGGTGATGATCAGAACGGACCATGCAACGTTTTCTCGTGTAAAGGCTGAGCATTTGGAGACCAAGGCAAAGACCCAGAAGCTATCTATGTCGGTTCTCATTGTTGGATTACAACTAGAGACACTGGGGCTGAGAGAAGATATATATGGATGGCTAGAACAAGTGTGATTGATTTATCATTTATGGTTTTTTTGGTGCTAGAAGGACGTAAGTTGGCAGGTGTATATATAGGGTAGGGAAGAGAGAAGCCTTTTGACGAGAAAATTAAAAAAGGGTTTTTTATAGTAGGACCGTTTGTAAAAATTATGATTGAGAAATAAATATGGTTAGGAAATAGAATGCATCTATAGTATAGATTATCGAGAAGCGCCGCAACGAGTGCATGACTGAACGTGGATAGGTAAGTAAATCTTTGGCATTCGGACTCGTGCAGTACGCGCTGGAGGGTGGGATCGTGTGTTTTCCATTGATGACGTCGTGGCTGTAGGAGAGGGAACTGCGCCGTTTTCGTACGCCAATGAGAACGCGAGCGCTTACCCAATTTTGCATGCGTCACCTAAATCCAATTGTTTCACAAAAATTAATAGAAACGATTTTGCATTTTGTTTTCTCTCCCGATGATTCATGTAATTTATTAACTAATTTAGAATTTTTAATATATTCAGTCATTTTCATTAATCAATGTAGTTCGGTATGATTCAACCACATTAATGGGAACTATCCAGGTATTTTGACGTGTCTCTAAAATTAACAATTTGAGTCTGCATCTAAGATTAGTTATTTATTCAAATGTTTTCAATAATTTGTTTGATATATATTTCTAAAATTGTAGTTGTGAGTTCTCTCGCTATATAAAAACAATTCAACAATTTTTGTTAAGAAAACAACCTCTCTATTAATTAAAGATAAAGTTACTTATAATTAAATCTTTTCAAATTTCGCATGTTAGCCGAATTTTTAGTTGAAGTTATTGATGATGGCAAAACTAAAGTTAGATTTGAAATTATAATTAATATGTAACTAAATGTATAATTATTTACGCATGACGTACAACCCTTTCATCATAATATAATCATCAGAAAAGATAACATTAATCAATCATCACTTGATATTTACCTGTGAAGTTCATACATTTTTATTGTCCCACGTGTTCATCACTCGGAAGGAAGTTGACTATTATGGTATCGAAACAAAATTCTATTATGGTTACAAGTTATGTATACGTATTGTATTGATGTTGTTAGTTTGTACTTTTTGTTAGTTTGTACTTATTTCAGTTATTGCCGCAACAGATGTTCCTTCGAGGATGAAAAGGACATGAACATATAAGTTAATGAGATGATTGGGACTTGTGTTTGGCGGACAAGCCATCGTTCTTTAAGACTTGTTTAACTAATTACTTTTGAGCTCCTTTCAACTTGAATATAGACTATGTCAGGATCAACAGTTATCAAGTTTAACGTCCTTGAATATAGACTATGTCAGGATCAACAGTTATCAAGTTTAACGTCCTTCCCAGCGACGTTTATTTTGAATTTCACTATTTTGACAATATTAATGATAAAAAAAGGGACAAACTCTAGATAGTTTTGTCTTTTGGGTTGATCTCTAAAGGAATGGTAAGAGGAAGAAACAATACTGATTGAAACGGACTAACTAACTTTGCATGCTAATGGAATAATTTTAGGTCCCATTTGGTTGGCGGAAAAGTTAAGTAAATTGAGAATAGATTTGTCAGAAAATAAATTCATGGAAAGTAAAGATATTCACATATTTGAATGCTTTTAAAAATTTTAATAGAAAAGTTAGGTGGATTCTTATTATAGTGTTTGGTATGCTCTAATGTTTTGTAGAATGTAACTTAATTTTAAATTGTGTTTTTAATTCTATCCCTACAAACTGAATAAAAATTGAAATCGTTAAATAAAGAAAAATATGAACATGAAGATTGTCAATTGAAACTTCTAACAAAAAATATTCAAAATCCTAACGGGAGAATAATAAAAATAGTTGAAGACAATATTATAAATACCGGTACGTACCGGCCAACACGTATCGTATCAGATCAAAACTAGTATGAAATAACGTGTAGGTCATGTCGAGTTTAAATGCCGATCAGTACCGGCTGGTATCGAAAATTTTAAAAAATAGGGGACCTTTTTGCAAAATTTTCAAATTTTTACTTTATTTATTTCAACTTTTATAATTTTTGTGAATTTTTAATTTTTTTAAAATAATAGTAAATATTTTTTATTACTAATAATAGTTATAAAT
>JANZLD010000009.1:46525101-46535309 GCA_026413575.1 Erythroxylum carthagenense | reverse complement strand
AGTATGTGTATTAAGTATTTATTGGCAAATAAATAGAATAATAAGTTTTTGATTTCATTGATGAGATCTGTTTTGAATATGAAGAATCAAGTAAGTAAGGATTTGTATGATTGTATAAGATTTTATGAATTTCCAAGAAAAGGGAAATTATATGGATTTGCGTGAATTTAAATAAAGTTGGTTATAAGAAAAAAAATGACACCAGTTTTGATCCTTTTCGGATAGGAATAGTCCAAGGCTTCCAATGCTATTTCTAAGATAATTTGTTTCGGATGTCAGATTCGGTTTTATTTGTTTCGATTCAATCCGTTTTCGATTCCGTGTTCGATTTTGTTTTTCACCTTTTGAGATCCATTCCGTGTCCACTTTATGATGTTTGATTCCGATTCGAATTTTTCATTCTCGGTTCGTATTTGATCCGTATTTGTTTTGTATTATTGTTATTCGATAATTCGATTTTGATTCGCATTGTGCTTTCACCTTATGTATCCACTACGGATTCCTTCGCTTTATGATTCTGAGTATTCGATTTCGGTTTGATTCGTTTATGCCTTTTTGTTTTCGCTTTCGTTTTTCTGTTTTTCGGTTGGGATCCAGTTCTGAGATCAGGTCCCAACAGTAGGGGTGAGTACTTATCTGGAGAGTTCCAACAATATTTAGTTGACAATGGAATAGTTTCTCATTTGTCAACTCCTCGAACACCTCAACAGAATGGTGTAGTTGAATAAGACTCTATTGGAAATGGTAAGATTAATGATGTCCTACACTAGCCTTCCATAATCGTTCTGAGGATATGTCATACAAATGACAACCTATCTTCTTAACTTAGCCTAAATCGATGCCTAAAACACCTAGAGGGTTGTGGACTGGCCGAGTGCTTTCATTGAGGCAATTAAGGACTTGGGTTGCCTAGCCCATATTCTAAGGCCTAAATCCACAAAGATGGAACCAAGATCAGTAGTATAGTTTAAGGGTACTATTTTTATAGTCCTCAGGATAGGAAGGTATTTATGTCAACAAATGCAACCTTCCTAGTGGAAGATTTTATGAGAAATCATAAACGAAAAAGTGAAGTTGTACTCAAAGAGATAGCTATTTCATTCAAACCAAAAGTTGATTTAGATATAGCAGAACAAGATGTCGAAATAGATTCAAGAGTTGAATCGAAAGAGCAACCTGAACATCAAGTAATGCTTAGACATAGTGGGAGGGTTATGAGACAACCAGACAGGTATCTAGATTTAGAAGAAGGCAATATAGCCATCTCAAAATAAGAAGAAACATATCCCATTACTTATACACAGTCTATTGATGATGTTGATGTAAAAAAATGGCTTAAGGCGATGGAATCAGAAATAGATTCCATATACGCTAATGAAGTCTTGATCCTTGTAGATATACCACCAGATGTAAAAGCCATAGGGTGTAAATGGATCTACAAAATGAAAAGAGGATCAGATGGAAAGATAGAGACCTTTAAAGCTAAACTGGTAGCTAAAGGCTATAATCAAAAGGAGGGTGTAGACTATGAGGAGACATTTTCTCTAGTTGCCATGCTTAAGTCCATCAGAATCCTTTTGGCCATAGCAACCTATTTCGATTATGAAATATGGAAAATGGATATTAAGATCGCATTTCTTAATGGGGATCTTATGTAGCACGCCCTTACCGTAGGGTATACACCGAGACGCCTATAGATCATTCCGATGCATATCCTACAATAAGGGTACACTACGAACATTCATTACTGTATTCCACATGGCATCATAATTATAAAGCATCACTATCACAATTAGTAATGATTGAAACCAAAATTTGATTTTTCATTTCATTTCATAGGAACCATAAATGTACATCTCTGTCATTGATCACTGTCTGTACATTACTCCAAAAAGGAGTCTAAACCAAAAGCCTAACTAGGTCATCCCCCAAAAATCCCAGCTGACCGACCTGTGAGCCATGACTTCTTTTGCCAACACAATCCACACGACAGGAAAAGTCTCTCTGGAGCTAGGAGTCTATTCTCTCAGTCCTAAAAAATAATTTGCAATGTTGGGTGAGTTTGCGAACTCAGTGAGGAACCGTCATCGATGGTTCACCCAACTCATGCATAGACAAGTAATTCACAGATTATCGCACAATACACATTCAGGAATATCACCTAATTAATTTCGCAAAAAAATAAGGCGTTTCGCCTTTCACCCAATCCAATATTCAATCAAATGCAGATGAAATGCGTATGTGACACTTTCCTATTTTATTACGATGTTGTGACCGAGGGCCTGAACTGTCCCAAAATGGGCGCATTAATCGGTGAGCTTGAGGCTCTGAAATACGGTAGGCTCGAGGCCCTGATACATTGAGCTTTAAGCTCTCGGTGGCTGCTCCGGTCACAACTATCATTATCTGATCATGCCTTTATGCATGAAATACATATGTCTCAATTCAACAGTAATTGCATCACAAATTTATCCACATATCCCAATTTAGCATTACATCAGTTCACATATGACATTTATCACATCAGAGACAAGTAGTCACAATTTCACAAACAAATAACACTTCTATGTCAAAGTTCCCATACTTCGGACACCTTTAGTCTGAAATCCAGTCATAACAAACACATAAGCCCTCCATTATTCTCCACAAGGTTATGAGTACAGAACTTTAACAAATAAAGATTGAGGAACCAACTAGGTTACTCACCAATTAACTTCTGAGCTAATGCCAGGAAGTCTCAGCAACGTCGGCAGATCGACGCTCCAACTATGCCTCTATAACAATCAGAATATAAATCCATTACCAAGTGTACAATTAACAATATTCAATAATGCACATACAGTGATTAAAAATGCGTACAATGCATGTTCGTGATATTTCCGGTACTATTCCCAAAACCTACTATCACAACCCTTTTTTCTCTAAATGAAAGAAACTCATAGTCACCAAATCATAAATCAAAACTCCAAAAGTTACACTCCAAATATAAAAGGGACTATCCTTATATCGAACTAAATTCTATACTCAACTTTCATCCAAAGTTTGAGATCTTTCAAGATTGATTCAAAACTTTCTTTCTTCATAGAACTTGTAGATCTATGCCTCTAATTTGTAATAAATCAAGAAACAACTCATTTGGACTTCTACAACAAAACTTATGGCTAAAGAATCAAAGCACAACCGTATAGGGAAAGGAGTCCTCGTCGCGGCGCAAGGAAGCTCGCCCCGGCGAGAGCACTTGTGCTCGTCGCGGTGAGAGCACTTGTGCTCGTCGTGGCGTGCGAACCCAAAAAACTTCCGAAACCAGAATTTTTTAACCATCTGTCAAATTATAATCCATCAATCCTCATTCAGAACACTTCAAAACTACTTAATACACCAAAAAAACTCATCCCTAAACTTCAAATTCACAAATTACCCAATTATCACTCATCCCAAACATATACCACAAGATATAGTAAGAATTTGCATCATCACAAACATATACACATGATCCTTGTATAATAAATCATCAAACTACTCTAATTAATCACCAAATGGACTATCTATAAAAAGTAAAACAAAACTTGATTTATCTTCAAAGCTTCAATTTACTCCAACCCTCTAACTCATACAACACCCACGATCATCACCCATTTTTACACCAATCATCATCTTCACCAACACAAGACTTAAGGGTAGTTTATAAGTGAAGAAAGAAGCAAGCAAGCAAGAAGAAACAAGAGAAAATGAGCAAGGAAGAAGACCCACGAAGAAGAAGAGAAGAAGCTATGATAGGAGCAAGTTTCTTTAAAAGGGAAAGAAAGCACCGTGAGAGATAATCAAGGGAAAAACAAAGGTTTTAATCAAACCAAATAAAGGCTTAAGACATGTTTGGCAAGTGACTTAGGTCACTTGCCACCAGCCTACTCCTTATGGTCTAAATCCAATCCCTTATTCTAATTTTCTCCCAAATTTCCAATGGCTTAAAAAAAATAAATCCTAAAATCATGACTCTAATTTTCCCGTGCCATTGGCCAGTTATTTTCGGTACCAGAAATCCAGTTAATCTGTCATTTGACAATTTTTCGGTCCGAACATTATACCCCAAAAATTTCAGAAAAATTTCTAAAAATTACCATAAATATAAAAACACATGATCATTAACTCCAATTCAATGTTTCGAACCCCTATATCACATTTTTTTCACCTCAATTTTATTTTCACACACAAATCTACACATTTCTCACAGAATTATCATTATACACAAATATGCCGGGGATATGTCATACATGCATGTACACTCATATGCTTGTGCAATAATTACTATTTATCTATATGTAGAGGCTAAACGATGCATGTGTATGCCGAAATATGAATGCACATGCCTAACCCATTCCAAATTACCAATTTACCCTTCCCATCGGTGACAGGATGTTACATCTTAAGGAGACCATTTATATGGGGATCTTAAGGAGATCATTTATATAGCCCAACTAGAAGGATTCATTGAGCCAAGTAATGAGCATAAGGTATGCAAATTGCAAAGGTCCATTTATAGGCTTAAGCAAGCATCTAGGTCTTGGAACATTAGGTTTGATAAGTCTACCAAAACTTATGGGTTCATACAAAACCAAAATGAGCTTTGTGTCTATAAAAGGATACAAGAAGGTAAGGTTACTTTTCTAATCCTGTATATTGATTACATTCTGCTCATTGAGAATGATGTAGGAATGTTATCTACAGTTAAGGGATGACTGAATGAATAGTTCTCAATGAAGGATTTAGGAGAGGCTAGCTATATTATAGGGATCAAACTTATAAGGGATCATGAGAACAAACTGATAGCCTTGTCTTAAATAACCTACATTGAGAACATGCTTAATAAGTTTGTCATGCAAAATTTCAAGAGAGGTTTCACACCTAGCAGACATGGAATCAAACTTTCAAAGAAGCAAGAATCTAAGACCCAAGAGGAGGTCGAATGTATGCATAACATTTCATATACTTCAGCAGTTAAAAGTTTAATGTATGCTATGCTTTACACTAGACTAGATATCTGTTACACAGTGGGACTAGTAAGTAGATTTCAGTCCAATCCAAGAATGGAGCATTGGACTGCGATGAAGTGCATACTGAAGTATCCTTGTAGGAAGAAGAACTTAATGATTGTTTACTCTAGAAGTAACCTTATTCCAGCAGGATATACAGATTCTGATTTCCAATCAGATGTGATTCGAGAAAATCAACTTCTAGTTCTATATTTGGTTTAGGAGGTGGAGCCATAGTCTGGAGGAGTGTCAGGCAAATTTATATTGCTGATTCGACTATAGAGGCTGAGTATGTTACTGCTTGTCAAGCAGTAAAAGAAGCAGTCTGGCTCTGCAAGTTCCCAAATGATTTGAAGGTGGTTCCTGAGGTAGAAAAGGCCATTACACTTATTGTGATAATAGTGGGGCAGTGGCTAATTCTAAAGAACCTTGGAACCATAAAGCTGCCAAACATATTGAGAGAAAGTGTCATCTCATAAGGGAGATAATACAATGTGGTAAGGTGAATGTGGTAAAGATTCCTAAAAGTAAAGCCTTGCTGATATAATAGGGATGGGAATGAGGGATATGTCAAACTTGCTTTAGGGCAAGTGGGAGATTGTTGGAGTTATATAAATATGGTGCCCTAGAAAGCAAGTGTATTTACTTATAACTTAATTTTCTTCCAGTTACTTTTGTAATGAAAACATTTATTATTAATAAAACAAAAAAGTTTGGTTTTATTTGTAGAGCATTATATATCTAGTAATAAGGTACTAAGATTCTTTTGTAAGTAATATACATATATATAGAGATGTATGGCATTATTAGACTGCAGTGCTGCGATTTATCTTCGAGTAAGTAAAAGAGTTTACTTTAAAAGAATGATGAGTTTCAAATCATGATAGTAGTTGACTATTGATAATGACACTATTAAATGAATCAGGAATCAAGTATGTTTTAAAGAATAAAATGGGACGTTACTTTAATATTAAAACATACAACTTAAGCATTCGTTTATTATGGACCATAATCTTGAAAAGTGGTAAACTCATATATGTTTCATTATAATTTTTGATATAATCATAATGGATTTTTACAAAGTATCAATCCAGGGTCTGCATGGTGGAATTATTAATTGAAATATGTATTAGGGAACATTGACTCAAATAAAGAGTTTATAGTGATGTCATCATTTTTAGATGTTTACAAAGATTGGTGGTTAAACTAGCCCCAATAGTTTGATGGACTAGCTACCCATCAAGTCTTAACACCAAAATGAGATCTTGAGTATTAATCACCATATAGAGTAAAATGGGATATCTAGAAGAAAAAACCAACATAAGGATAAAGTGGTAATTTTACCCTTTATTGTGCGGATGACTATAATATGGTTCATATTAGAGTTTGCAATTTGACATCTTATTTGAAACTTGTGTTCTCGTAATATTTAGTAATTCAAGAGTTCAACTAATTGTCTTTAGTGGAATGACATTTAGTTAATAAGTTGGAATTAATTCTAATGAGATTAATTTAATTCTGGGCTTATTGGAGCTTGAATGATATAAGTCCAAATAGATTCCCCATTTGGCTTCTAAAAAGGTTTTCAAGCAAAGTGAGATATATAAATAGAGGTTTTAAAGCCTATGATTGAATGTTGGGCTTACTTCAATTAATTGTTAATTAGAAGCCATATGAACATTTAGAAATGGGCTAGACTTTGGTTTAATTAGATTAATTAAATTAAAACAAAGTTATTAAAGATAAAAGCAGGTGGATTTTCTGTTTTAATGGTGTTTGCTATATTTAAGATGGTTTTAAACATGGTTTATCATCAATAAATGGAGTAATGATCTTATCATTAAATGCTTTAATGGTTGTCTTTTATAACATGTAACCATTTAGCATTCACTAGATTAAAGAAGAAAGAGATGCATTTGATGGACCATCTTCCTTCTTTCATCACACAAAACCGAAAATGAGATGTATCATTTAGTTTATTGGTCTTTCCATATAGCCATCTTAAAACAAATGAGAAGAGTCTTATTTATTGGCTTCTTTATGATTGATTAGGGAAGGATGTGATGCACTGGATGCACTTCACTTCTTTCTTTGAGGCTTAACTGAAATTGAGAGAAAGAAGGCAAGGGGTTGTTGAATTTTTATCTCTCTCTCTCCTATCTTGCATGTGAGAGCCAAACATTGCATGAGAAGTGTCTCATCATTGGCTTCTTTCTTCTAAGGCAAAATCTCTTCAAGTTTTCTTCTCCTTTCCCACCAAAGGATCTTGTTAACCAAGTTGTCCAAGAAGAACAAGCGGTAGATCAGATTAGTCGAGGATACAATATCGAGAAGAGGATAACGAGAAGAGAATACATCACTTAGGAGAGGATAAATTACCAAGGATAGGATAGCACAGCGAGGAGTTAAAGCTGTAGCGAAGCAGTCGGTAATAATTTTCATCTTGCGTTTATGCAAATGTTTATCCTTATACCGTATCATGTATGGCTATGCATTTTGATTTGGTTATATTGTTTTTCCTGCATTTTTTATTTCTAAAAAGTTTTGAAATCTACCGTTTTATCCAAATCGTGCATGCTTTATTTCTCAGATCTAATATGATGTTCATTATTCGTTGTTCTATATAATAACATGACAATATTTGTGCTCTACCAAAGGTTGTTGATGAGTAGTTTGAAACTTCAGACAAAGCACTTACAAGCATCCTAATTATGAAGTTTTCATCTATAAGACTCACCAATGTTCGAGGTGTGTATGAGCATATCATAAAGATGAGGGACATTGTGGGTCAGTTAAAGAAACTAGAGGTTGAGATGTCTAATTCTTTCTTCGTGCATTACATTTTGAACACCCTTCCTCCACCATACAAACCCTTTAAAACCTCTTATAATACGCTTAAGGATAAGTGGTCAGTAAATGAATTAATGACCATATATGTCCAAGAGGAAGGGAGATTGTCATTGGAACAGGGAGAGAGTTCGCAGAATGTACATCTAGTTGTTCAAGGAAAGAAGAAAAATTAAGACAACTTAAAGGGAAGAGGTCAAATACCTATCCAAGCTGACATTAAGAAGGAATCCAAGTGCTTCTTTTGTAAGAAAAAAGGACACATGAAGAAGGATTATGTCAAACGTAAGGAATGATTTGAAAAGAAAGGTAATCTAATCTCACTAACTTGTTTTGAATTTAATATGAATGAAGTTTGTTGTGACACATGGTGGATTGATTTTGGTTGTACAATCCATATTACAAATGTGTTGCAAGATTGGAAAAACCCAAGGAAGCCAGTGGGAAGTGATTAGTATATCTAATCCAGAAACAAGATACGTTCACGTATAGAGGCTGTTGAAGTTTGCAATTTAATTTTATGTACTGGTTTTATTTTAAAACTAGAAAAGACATTTTATACTACCAATTTCTCTAGGGAATTGATTTTAGTTTCAAGACTTATACCATTTAGATATTCTTTTCATTTTTTAGACAAATCTTTAAAGTTACATTATAAATCTGAATTGGTTGGGAATGGTACATTGTTTGATGTTCTTTTCCCTCTTAATTTACATGATAATACCTATTACAATGCAACACATGTTCATGCTGGAACAAAAAATTGTGTCATGAATAAAAATTTCTTTATATTGTGGCATCGAAGATTAGGACTTATCTTCATAGAAAGGATTAAAAGATTGGTGACTAACAGAGTACTTAGTACTTTAGATTTTGATGATTTTGATACTTGTGTAGACTACATAAAGGAAAAGCAAACCCAAAACTTAAAGAACGGTGTCAAAAGAAGTTTAGACATATTAGAAATCATACAAATGGATATTTGGGGTCTAGATATGGACCCGTATAGTCAGAAATACTTCCTCTCATTTATAGATGATTGTTCACGATATATGTATCTCTACTTGCTTCATAATAAGAATGAAGCGCTTGATACTTTTAAAATGTTCAAAGTTGAATTAGACAAACAATGCGGTAAGCAAATTAAGATAGTGAAATTTGATAGAGGTAGGGAATATTATGGTAGATATACTGAAAGTGGATAAGCACCTTGTCCATTTGCGAGGTCTCTTTAAGAAAATAGAATAGTAGCCTAATATATTATGCCTGTATCTTCAGACCAGAATAGTGTGGTAGAAAGAAGAAACCGAACATTATTGGATATGATACGGAGCATGTTGAGTAGCTCTAAGCTTCCCAAGTCTTTGTAGACTGAAGCTTTTAAGATGACTATGTATATATTAAATCGGGTACCAACCAAGGTTGTTCCAAAGATGCCATTTGAATTATTTAAAGGTTGCAAACTGAGTTTGCAACATATACGCGTTTGGGAATGTCCGTTTGAAATAAGAATTTATAATCCACAAGAGAAGAAATTAGAGTCAAGGACCATAAGTGGGTATTTCATTGGATATGTCAAAAGGTCTAAGGGATATAGGTTGTATTGTTCATCACATCACACCAAGAAATGCAAAAATTTCTAGAGAATGACTTGATTAGCTGGAGGGATCAATTTCAAGATATATTCTCTGATAATGATCATATAGATACTCAACCTACCAGTTCAAATAATAAGGTGCTTATCATTCATAACGATCCTCAAGTTCAAATAGACGTTGTACATCCAACTGTTGAAATTCAACAGCCTAATGTAAATATAAATGAAAATCAAGATGTTCTATAAATTACTGATAATCTAGTAGGCCCAGTTATTCAAGAATTACCTGAAAACGTTCAACAACAAACAACAAACTTTACAAGAGAATGTTAGTGGAACATTTAGGAAATCTACTAAAACAAGAAAATCAACTATTACTAGTGATTATGTTGTATATCTATAAGAATATGACTACAATATAGGAGCCAAAAATAATCTTGAAACCTTTTCACAAGCTATGAGTTGCAATGAATCAAATTTATGGTGCAATGTCACAAAGGAAGAAATGAATTTCAAGAAGAATAACAATATTTGGGATCTTGTTGAGTTGCCTAAAGGAGCAAAACCCATAGGTTGCAAATGGGTATTTGAGGCAAAGAAAGACTCATTAGACAACATTGAGAGATACAAGGCAAGACTCATTGCTAAAGGATTCACTCTGTAACATCCCATCTCTGATGGGAAGGGTCTTATCATAAATTGGGACGGGTTAGGAATATTAAATTATATCTCGG
>JANZLD010000009.1:46460386-46486651 GCA_026413575.1 Erythroxylum carthagenense | reverse complement strand
ATTATTATTTATAAACTAATATTTATTTTATATATTTTTAATTATTAAATCAAAATTCATTTGAAATTTATATATTTTAAACTTGCAGAGTTGAGAGAGAAAGAAGGGTTAAATTGTCTAGTGTATTTTTTAGATTAAATTCCTGCAGAAAGTAATCTAAATACCAAGAGGGTGTTGAGATTTAGAATCTAAGGAAAGTACCACTACTTTCCCTCAATTCGGAAAGTTTTTACTTTCCTAAATACTCAAAAAAAACGAACCAAACGTAATAATTTAAATTTTACGAAAACGATTACTTTCTCCGGCAACAATCCATGTCAACCAAACGGGGCCTTAAGAAATTTATTTTTTGACTTTGGTGGATGTTAATGAGATAAGGATGATGACCTAAAGATTCAATTTTTTTTAAAATTGATATTTCAAAAGAGAATTAACAAAGCTTTACTACTAGAATATTCAATATTCTAAAAATTAGACAGACAATATGTTTAATGCTTAAAAGATGTATTAAATCGGCTAAAGATTACATAAAATTAAAAAAATTTATATGATTAAAAAATTTATTCTTACTTATTGAAGAATTTGAAGTTTAATTGAAAAAAGATATTGTTAAATATAAATAAATTTATTTATTTTTGTTTATAAAAACTTATTAATTTACTAAAATTGACTGATTAATTAATAACTTGATCAGTTTTTAACAAAAAAATTATTAAAATAAATCGAACCGAAAAGTTAAACAGTTTAGGATTTTTACGGTTAAATTTTTTACAAAATATCAGATATCAGACATTATTAAATATTGACAATATTTAAGATCTCTTTCCTTATTTGTTTGGCGAGAATCGTGATTAGGTTACACCACTTATTATGGGATTAGATTTGTGTCAATTAATCTTTAAATTTTAATTTTTTAAAATAAATAACTCTTACATGATTCCAAAATCATTGAATTATGATTCTAAGGTTTGCCTAAAACCGTACGATCTTGCCTCCCCGCCCTAGGCATGAGCTGAGTCTGAAAAAGAGTTTGACAAACTCAAATCCTGTTATTTTTGGACCTTGTATTAGTTTTGTTGTACTAACCTTATTTTAATTTATTTTATTTACATATAAAGTGTTTTAATTCATCTCATTAATATATCTATGTGGGACTTATACAGACATATGGATGAAATAAAATGAAATAATATTAAAACAGCAAAATTAGCTCAAGTGATTTCATTTGATTATTTTAGGCAAAGAGTAAAAAACTCGACGGATTGAATTGGTTCAATATAAAACTTTTAAACTTTTTTGTCCAATTTTAAATTTTTAGTTTGAATTTACTCTAATTAATTTTTATTATTAAAATTTGATTAATTTTATAATTAAATAGTTAATTTTTGTAAATAAAATAATAATTATAAATTAATATAAGTCAATTATTTTTATTTAACATCTTTTTTTTACTTAAATTTTAAAATTTTAAGGATAATCTTTTTAACCATATTTTAAATTATTTAATTTTATTCAATATTTAGCAAATTTTATAGTGATGAGTTGAACGTTTTAAATTTTTAATTTTTTGTCTTATCAGTTTAATCTTTAGTCTCATTTTAAAATATTAATTTTAGGCATAAATAAAGTTTGTTTATTAGATTGAATTTGATTTTTTCATCATTTTGGTGCGAACTTAGTTTGAAAAGGCCAAAGGAATCTATTAAAAATGGGGAGACAAAATAATTAAGGCGATTATGTATAGAATATTTTGAGTTAAATATCAAGTTTTAATTTAAATTTGGGATAGGGTATTCTTATGCCGACCCGTTAATTCTTTTGTCATCCCTCTCACTACTTTTTATCAATATAATCATAATGATAATTTGAATATTCTAACTTTTTAATAATTTATTAAATATATCTTAGTTTTTATTTTACGAGATTATATGTCATGACTTACGAAAAAATATATTTGTATATCTTAATGAAACAATCTTAATAATAGAATTTAATAATGTCACATAGATTTCAATATGGTGTTTGTAACATTATTTTAAGATGTCTTACAAAATTTGGTGACATTTAAACATATTATTTTATTTTTCATGATTTTTCAAATTTTCAACCTTACAATTTTTAATTTTTAATTTTTAAATTTTTAAATATTTTTCTAAATTTTAATCATCATGTCTTGAATTATTATTAACACCCGATAAAATTTTAGTTCAAATTTTTAAATATTGAATTTTTATAGAAATAAAATTTAAATATAGTTAAGTTATCTCAATAATTAGGATACATAAATATCTAATTCATAATATATAGTGTTGCAAAATGAAATTTGGGATATATTTGATATTTTGTTCATTATTAAGAATGTTTGATATAATTTATCCTAATTATTTTATAGGAGTTCAGATCTTCTGTACTGCTTAATCTGTTACAATCTTGTTCCTATCCTAAAATAACGTCATGTTTTATGTGTAAACAAACTCAAAATAATGTTGTTTTGAGGTGAAAACATGGTTAGAGCATGTTAAGTGATACAGAGGATTTGATGTCACCTTGTAGACCGTCGTATTATTTATCAAGATGTAAGGAAAAGAAAAGCAATGGGAGATTGTGGAGTAACGAAGTTGTATCCGTATGGACTTCCATAGGCAAAGTTTTAGATGAGCTACTCACTTACTGACACTTCAAATTCTGGATAAATCTTTGGTTTCTCAACACGGCCAACATTTAGAGAAAACGCTACAATTCGTTGACTTTTCAAGTGCTTTTGTTAGAAACTATGATGCAAATGAAATTATGAAAGGGTCCACGGACTGGCATTATCATGTTATCACAGAAAATATCTGCCTTTTAAAATACATACACAGTACAAAAACAGCTTGTGACGATGGAAGTAGCTAATGGATCGAAATTTACTTGGGCAAAAAGTCTAATTTGCCCCCCAAGATTTGACCCAAAGTATAAGATGACCTTAAGCCCCGTTTGGTTGACGGGAAAGTAAAGTGAATTAGGAATATGATTTCTCGGAAAAAAAAAACTGTAGAAAGTAAAGATATTAATATATTTAAATACTTATAAGAATTCTAATAGAAAAATTGAGTAGATTCTTATTATAACATTTGGTATGTAACAGTATTTCATAGAATGTAACTTAATTTTGACTTGTGTTTCTAGCTATACCCCTATAAACCGAATAAAAATTGAAATTGTTAAATAAGGAAAAATATGAATCTGAAGATTGTCGATTGAGACTTCTGAGAAAAAATATTCAAAATTTTCTTTCCTCATACTTATCTCTCCTTCCCTCCTTTTTTTCAAAGTCTTTTAATTAGTTATTTTATTTATTTCAACTTTTATAATTATTGTGAATTTTTAATTTTTGTTTTTAAAATAATAATAAATATTTTTATTACTAATAATAATTATAAATTAATTGATATATTAATTGAGACAAAATAACTATTATTTAGTCATTTTGGTATGAAAGATCTTGATGTAGCTCACATGCTTTAGGTATACAAATTATTTATGTTAAAGCCATTGGTGTTCTTATATTGTCCCAAAGTACCTACATTTATGATACCTTCAAGAGGTTTAATATACAATCTTATTCCTCTATAAAGAATCTATTTGTAAAGGATGACAAGTTGTTCAAGGCTCAATGTACTCATAATGATGTTAAGAGAGATCAAATGAAAACAACCCATATACTTTTTTTTATTAGCATCCTAATGTGTACTCAAGTATACACACATCTTGATATTACATTTGTGGTCAATGTACTTGGGAGATACTTGAGCTGGGAGATACTTGAGCAATCTTAGACAAAGCCATTAGAAAGCATATATGAAAGTCTTGACATATCTTCGAGTTACCGAGAATCTTATATTGACATATTGACCTACTGGCAGTGTTTGGTTTTAATGGCTCTATTTGTATGGGCTATATGGAAGATAAGAAATCTACTTTTGGATACATCATGATTACAGGAGAAGTTATTTAAGGGAAAAGTTCAAACAGACACTTAGATTCTTCATCTATAGGGATAATGATATGAGCAGGAGTAAGGATCATCATGGAGATGGCGTGGGTTATAGGGGTGAGCTTGTCATTCTAGTTGGACCTATGTCTAGAGCTAGGACCGAGAGACTCAAGGAGGCTCTCTATGTGCATGTGGTCCAATTTGTGGAGAGGATAGAGTGCACCAAGCCTATTAGAGGAAAGCTATCTAAATAATAACCCAAATTGATTCATTTATCTCAAATCTTTGGATTGGACTCACTTGGGACTTGAAGACCATTGTATTGGGCTATGCATCATCACTTAAGCCTAAAAGGAGAGGCACGCCTATGATTAGACTTGGGATCATGTTGGACCAGGCCTAGACATGTTTTTTATTATTCTATTTTGGACTTGGTTTATGTTAAATTTGTTTTAGGCTTTCATGTATTATTTAGCCCAAGTATTTTATTATTTGACCTAGGTATAAATACCCTCTTTAGGGTTATGGAAAGATAACTTTTGATTATATTATTTCTTGTGTGCCGCTGGTCATATTGAGAGAAGAAACCCCTTTTGTTCTTTTTAACTTAAGAATTAAACATCACTTGTTAATTGAATCAGATTGTGGCGTGATTTTGATCGTAAAAAACTTTCTTGGTTTGTTCTTTACCCTTTATCTACGTTGCTCGAGACAAGTTCTCCATAAGGTCTAGTAGGTAAATTTGAAACCCTGCGTATAGGAATTAATTTTAGTTAATTCGAATCTATCCTCTTCTTGTTTCCTTGAATTCGAACTTTTCAATCTTTCAATTCCATGTGTGCGCGTTATTTGGTATCAAAACATTAGTGTGGAGGAGAATTCTTAATCAACTCCATCATAATTCAAAAAATCACAGCCCATCACCATCTAATTATCGTCAGCTCATCAATTCAAACGTGAATTAACTTTTGGCCTAGGGTTTATATCTTTCTTCTTATTCTTATTTTGGCTAGGATTTTCAATTATTCTTCTTGGTTTTTTTGTTGAAACTTTCGGCCTATATTTAAAAAATCCAAAAAAAGTTCAAAAATTTTTAAAAAGTCTTAAAAATCTGAAAAAAAAAGTTCAAAAAAATAAAAAATCTGAAAAGAAAGTATAGAAACACCAAAAAAATTTCTTTTTTCATTTTTTCGTACTCGTACTGCTAGCTAGTTCGAAATTTTCGCACCCTTTTGATTCTTTTGATGAGTTAAGAATTAGTTCCGAGTGATGATTTGAATTTCAGAGGGGATTGAGTGGTAAAATGCAAGAGTGCGTGAGCTTATTTGAGAGAGTCATTGTTGTGACTTAAACACAAAGAGAGTGACATCATTTGAGTGAAACACATGAGGGAGTGTGTGAGGTTGTTTATTACTAACCTTGTTTTGCGGGTATATCATTTTATATACAATGTCACAAAGAGGTAGTAATGATGACAACCAAAGAGGAGATGCAAATATCGCATTTACTTTGAGAGCCATGCAGCAACAATTTGAGAGGTTGGATCTAGCCTTAACTGAGATTAGGCGACGGATGGATGAGCTCAGATAGGGTAGACGCGAGGAACCTTAGGGGAGGCATGCAGGTGTACGCCAGTAGCAACGACCACCTCAGTACGAGCCAGAGGAGGATGATTTTGAGGAAAAGAGTTTTGAGGTACGCAGACCTAGGAGAGCTCAAACAGTTGAGCCATTTAACAAAAGAGGTGGAGACCTTAAATCCATCAATATGCAGATCCCAGCCTTCAAAGGAAGGAATGATGCAGAGCATTAACTAAAGAGGGAAAGGAAGGTGGACTTGGTTTTGGAGTGCCACAATTTTTCTGAAGATAAAAAGGTAAAGCTAGCCACTATTGAATTTATAGATTATGCACTAATATGGTGGGACTAGTTGTTGAAATCCAGGAGGAGAAATGGAGAGATGCCAATTACTACTTGGGACGATGTAAAGGCATATATGAGGAAGTAGTTTGTGCCTTCTTACTATTATAAGGAGATGCACCAAAAAATTCAAAGACTCACTCAGGAATCTAAATCAATGAAGGACTACGACAAGGAGATGGAGGTGGCTATGATACGAACTAACATAAAGGAGGACACAGAGGCTACAATGGCTAGATTTTTTAGTGGTCTCAATAGGGAGATAGCCAATGTTATGGAGTTGCAGCACTACTTAGGGATTGAGGACATGGTGAACATGGCCATGAAGGTGGAGAAACAAATCAAAGCTAGAGTGGCATTGTAACATCCCATTACCCATGTTAAGACTAGAATTGTAAATTATGAGAAAGTATTGAGAAATTAGGAAAATGCACGTCATGCATAAGCTAAACATGACTTGCACGTTTTTGCACATTCATATGATTGTACATGCATTAATTAACATTTTTGGGGTATAATTGAGTTATTAAATCTGATTAAAATGTGATTTGGCAATTTTGGTATGTTTAGGGTATTTTGGAATTTTTGGTGAATTTTAAAAAATATTGATTTATGGGTCAATTATAGTGTGACACGTGGCAACATATGGCTTATATGTATGGTGATAAGTGGTAGACGTGTTTAAGAGACAGATGTCATACATGTAAAATTGCCACGTAGTTTAGTGTTAAGTAAAACCATTTCTGCAACTCTCTCATTCCTTTGTTGTTTGTTTCTCCACCGAAAGCACCATCACCAAAACACTATCTTGTTTATCCAGCATTCTGTACATTTGATTCACCCTTATTGCTGGAACTATTTGCTAAATCAAGTAAGAGACTTTGATGATGTTTTACTGTTGTTGATTTTGTACATGAATTTATTCTTGAGATGTTTGAGAAGTGTGGTTTCGGTGATGAATGAATCAGATAAAAGATTTGTGATATAGAAATATGAAATCGGATTTGTTTTAGTTTGGAATGAGTTGTGGAAGAGGATTGGAAAATTGATGAATATACTTTATTCTGGTTTAGAGAAAACCAAAAATAGGTTGTTGTCACTGTACATGCATGAATATGTTGATTATCGGTTGAAATAAATTTAAATGAGCTTGATGATAAATAATGAAAATTAGGTAAGTTGTGATATATTGAAAGGTGGAAAAATGCTTCAGATGAAAGTAAGATAGATATATAAAATGCAAAAAAATTGAAAATTTCATATATGAAAATCGGATTTTGATGTTTAAATGTGAATTTTGGATTTTTGAATTGTGTGTGTGTGTGTCGATAAGCTAAAAATGAGTTAGAAGAATTGTTTTTAGTGTTAATTGAGTTAACTGATGTGAGAATTAATTTTTGGAAAATTTACAATAAAGAGAGGGAGTGAATATGAAGTTTTGAATTCTTGGTGTTTGAGGTAAACTTGAATCTGATTGTGTAAAGCTTGTAGTTAGAGTTAGAAATGCAGTATAGATGAATTAGGAATGAGTAAGTCTGGAAATAAAAAAAAAGGAAAACGGAAGGAAAAGAAGAAAAAGAAATTTGGTGAAGAAGAAAAGAGAAAAGCACAATCATGCTTCAGCACAATGGTGATTTCTCAAAATAGCAAAGTCGTGATCGTGTTTTTACACGACGACGACTTCACTAGATCGATGAAACTCGCGATCATGCATTTCAATTGATTTTCTCTAAAGATATTATTTCTGAACATCCTTCAATCTTTTTTTATAACTTTTTTACCTGATGTTCAAGTGACATGAACTTAAACTATTGGACTCATAACACATTGCTCTACCTGTCCACCAAAAATCATAGCAATCCGAAATCAGTTGAGAGAGATAGAGTGAAAAATATGGGACAAGTCTAACATAATATGTTCACAGCATTTTTGTCCTCATCTAGCACACCCGTGACTTTTTTTCCTCACACCCGTGAGTCATGCGCACCCATGAATATTCTTGTTAATTGCTGGATTGATGTTTATTTGTCATATCAAGTCACTGTGCTCTCCAATAGTAACCGTGACTTGATTTTTCGTTTGAACTCCAGAGAGAAATTGCAAACTAAATAGTCATGTTTCTTTTGATCATAACTTCTTCTCTAGACATCAAAATGAGATGATCTTTAATTTGAACTAAACTAGAGACATAGGACTACAAATCATCTGAAGAAGTCGAATTGTAATTCAGTCTCTAAGATGTTCAATTTCTGGATAGAATTCGAGTATAGCATACTGTTTCAAAATAAGAATAGTCCGAAAATGTTTGAGGTATAGCTTTCCTATTACTGAATCAAATTGAATGATTTAGGTGTCATTAGAAACTTAAGGCATTGAAGAACAACTTTTTAGAAGGAAGTGTTACCTAATTTTGTCATTTATACTATCAGAATTATTATGTAAAGTTGATGCAAAAGCATGTTGTTAGAAAAATCTAAAGTGGTCAATTAGGTTATGAAATTGATTTCATATTGTTTTATTATAGTCTAAATTATAAGTACAAATGGTATTAATGAGGGTTTTGATATCTAAATGATATGGTGACAAGATCACAATAAGATACCTGGGATTGTCATTGAACATGCATTGTGCATATTTTCTATACATTGATGTGCATAAAAGAATACTTATACATTTGTGCAAGAGTGTGATATTTGTCAATATGTTTTGTATGATAAAGAAGAGCTTATTGGATGCCAGTTAGACATTGTTGGACTATCCAAGCAATAGCATATTGGACCGTATTGTGAGTCAACCTAGATAATTTTCCTATGATTGATTGAATTTGTTTGACTTCTAATTATGAACTATTTGTGATTTGTTATAACTTTCGAACTTTAAGTCCAAGGAGTTTAATATTTGGGTATGTATTGGAAGTGCTCTGAATTGTTGTGAAATTCTGAATGATATTTGTATTCTCAACGAAAGTTGAATGCCGCCGAACTTAGGTCCGATGATTATGAGGTTCTAACTGTGCATCATATATGACTGTTGTATATGGCATATTCGATATTTGATGCATTTCATAAAATGCATGCTCAGATAAAGGCGTTATGATCGTAGTAGTCAATATGAAAGCGCTTGCACGTAGAGCTTTGCTCTATGATTTTTTATTCTACACATAGAGCTATACTCCGTGATTCTATTCTAATTGAGCCTAATGGGCCAGTATCTGTATATGTATGTGAAAGGCACCTAGTCACAACGATAATAACGAATTTGGAATCTCATATGCAACTATATTTATATATATATGTATGTTTTGATTCGCAATGATTACATGATGTGCCATGATAATATGAGTATTTGGATATACATGTTCGGAATGAATATTTATGAAATATGCGAATTGTGTATGTGATCTGGGTGAAATCATCAATGATGGTTCGCTCATTGAGTTCGCAAAACTCATAAAAATTGCAACATGACTTTTCAGGTACTAGACAAGAGACTTAGTATCTTATTCTGGCTTAGAGGAACATTTTGGACTAATTTATAGGTCAGAGGTCTGTCAGTTGACATCAGAAGAGTTATAACTTTTGTTTTGTAGTTTTTTACTGAAACCTGTCTGAGGTTTGGTAAATATTTGCTCAATGGAAAAGAGTGTAAGCTTTTGTGAATGAATGGAATGAATGGTTTTTAAAATTTGATGACTTTTAAATAAGTTAGTTGATGCCATGTGTAAGTTGGATTTGTTTTTCTCTAACATACCATTATCATAGGATATGTACTTGAATGTCCATGGATATTCAGGTATATACTTTATGGTAGTGGAATGTTGCAGGTAGCAAGGAGTGGGGCAAATTCCAGCCAATCATGGAGTTCAAAATGGCCCAAAGGAGAGGAGAAGTTGAAAGACAATAGGTTGCACTTCAAGGAGACACCCAAAAGGCTGAATGTAGGGTTTGACCTTAAAGGTACACCTAACACCCAAGCTTCTTCTAGTGAGCATTCTAGCATTAAATGTTTTAGGTGTTTGGGTACTGGCCATATTGCATCTCAATGTCCAAATAAGAAAGTCATGATTATGAGTGATAATGGGATGATTGATTTGGAGGATAGTGGTAGTGAATCTGAACATGTTGTTGATAATGATTTTAAGGATGATAGTTGCTTTGAGAGAGTTATTACAGGGGAAGCACTAGTAGTTAGGAGGATACTGAGTGCTAGGGCCATAGATAAGGTTGTAGATTTTCGAGAGAATCTTTTCCATATATAATGTTAAGTTAGTGGGAAAGTAGGCAATTTGATCATTAATTAGGGTAGTTACACTAATGCAGCTAGTTGGACTATGGTACAAAAATTGGGTTTAACATGTAGAAAACATCTGGAGTCATACAATTTACAGTGGTTCAATGATAGTGCTGGTGTGAAGGTGACTAGGCAGGTTGTAGTGCCATTTTCAGTAGGGAGATATGAGGATAAGGTGTTGTGTGATATGGTACCAATGGAGGCTGGTCATATGTTATTTGAGAGACCTTAGCAGTTTGACAGGAGGGTAGCATATGATAGGTATACCAATAGATACTCCTTTAAGTTTAAAGGTAGGAATTTCATTCTACTATCTTTATCACCTCACAAATTGTACCTGGACCAGATAAAAGCAAGTAAAAGTAAGGAGGGTTCAGGTAGTGAGAACAAAAAAAGTGAAGATAGAAAAGAGGCCCAAAAGAAAAATGAGTTTGGTCTAATGGTGAGTGACTGCACAAGCGAGAAAAAGAAAGTGGGGTGTGCAAGAAAGAAGAGCTCAGAAAGAGAAAAGAAGAAAGAAAAGAAAGAGAAAAAAGTGAGCTTGTTTGCTGAAGGAACAGACTTGAGGAGAGTAACTGGAGAGAAGAGAGCATTAGTAGTGGTGACATACAGAGAGTGTTTAGTTTCTGACACTAACCTTTTTGATGCTTTGCCTAGTATTTTTGTTTCTCTTTTGCAGGATTATTTAGATGTCTTTCCTGAGGTGATGTCTAAGGGACTACCACCCTTGAGAGACATCGAACACTAGATTGATTTTGTGCCCATAGCTTAAATTCCAAATCACCTAGCTTATAAGAGTGTAATTTTGAGGAGACAAAGGAGCTTCAAAACCAGGTGGATGAGTTACTAGAGGAGGGACATGTGAGGGAGAGCTTAAGCCCATGTGCAGTGCCTGTGTTGCTGGTGCCTAAGAAAGATGAAACCTGGAGGATGTGTGTGGACTATAGAGTTATTAACAAAATCACTGTAAAGTATCACCACCATATTCCTAAGTTAGATGATATGCTTGATGAATCACATGGTGTATATATCTTTACAAAAATTGAGTTGAAAAGTGGATACCACCAAATTAGAATAAAACCAGGAGATGAATGGAAAACTACTTTCAAAACTAAATATGGGTTGTATGAGTGGTTAGTTATGCTATTTGGTTTAACTAATGCACCCAACACTTTTATGAGGTTGATGGATCATGTCTTGCATGCATTTCTTGGAAAATTTGTGATTGTTTACTTTGATGACATCTTGATATATAGCACTAATCTTGATGAGCATGTCATGCATGTGAAGTGTGTCTTGGATGTGTTGAGACATGAGAAATTGTATGCAAAATTTAAGAAGTGTACATTTTGCATTGATAGGTTAGTATTCTTAGGGTTTGTGATCAGTTTGTAAGAGGTTGAGGTTGATAGTGAGAAGGTAAAGGCTATTCGAGGGTGGCCAACACCTAAAAGTGTGAGTGAGGTGAGGAGTTTTCATGGGCTTGCTAGTTTTTATAGGAGGTTTGTGAAAGATTTCTCTACCATTTTTGCTCCTTTGAGTGACTAGTCAGGAAGGATAGAGGGTTTGCATAGGGTAAGGAACAAGAGCATACATTTGCATTGTTGAAGGAAAAACTATGTTTTGCTCCTATTTTGTGTTTGCCTAATTTTGATAAGATTTTTGAAGTTGAAAGTGATGCTTCTAGGATTGGTATAGGTGTTGTGCTTTTGCAGGAAAACAAACTAGTAGCATATTTCAGTAAGAAGTTGAGTGGCGCATAACTCAACTAGCCGACCTATGACAAGGAATTATATGCTATTGTGAGAGCTTTAGAGGTGTGGCGACACTACCTCCATCCTAGACAGTTTGTCATCAGGATGGATCATGAGTCCTTAAAGAACTTGAAGGAGCAGGGCAAGCTGAACAAGAGACATATCACTTGGGTGGAGTTTTTGGAGACATTCCCCTATGTCTTGCAGTATAAGCAAGGAAAGGAAAATGTGGTAATCGATGCCTTATCTAAGAGGTATTCCTTAGTTTCTATTCTTACTTCTAAACTATTAGGGTTTAAGCAACTTAAGGATATGTATTCTTCTGATGATGATTTTGCTAATGTGTATAATGCTTGTGAGTATGTTGTCTTTCAAAATTCTATAGGTATGAGGGCTATTTATTTAAAAGTAGCCAATTATATGTGCGTAACTGTTCATTGCGTGCTTTATTTGTGCATGAGGTCCATAGTGGTGGATTGATAGGTCATTTTGGTGTTGCTAAGACATTGGACAATTTGCATAAACATTCATATTAGCCTGGTATGCATAGGGATGTTGAGCGTGTATGTGCCAAATGTATTGCATGTAGACAGGCAAAATCTACTATTAAACCCTATAGATTGTGTACCCCTTTACCTATACCTACTGACCCTTGGGTTGATATTTCTATGGATTTTGTTTTAGGACTGCCTAGAACTAAAAAGGGGTATGATAGCATCTTTGTTGTTGTTGATTGATTTAATAAGATGGCACATTTCATTGCATGCCATAAGACTAATGATGTTGTGCATGTTGTTAATTTGAAACTCTGCGTATTGGAATTAATTTTAGTTAATTTGAATCCATCCTTTTGTTGTTTCCTTGAATTCAAACTTTTCAATCTTTCAATTCTGTATGTACGCATTAGATAAAGTATGTGACATGTTATGAAGCTACTTGTTATGTAATATAGTTACAGAAATTTGTTTTAGTCTAGGTAGTCATGAACTATATTTTATGATTGTTGAAATTGTATTGTGACAATTCTACATCTTTCTCACAAAATACTAAGAGCACCTCTTACTCTAAATTGAGAAATAATTTGCAAATTAATAAAACACAGAGGACAAATTTTCCAACACCAAAAAAACCCGCCTTGATCCCCTATCAAAAAAACTCCCAACTCCCCTTTTGGGGCTTCGATTCTCTATCCCTTCTTACCCTAAAAAATCAAGGACACCGTGCGTCCTTGAACCGATAACCATCTTTCGGCTAACCTAGCCTCCTCCGTCTCTCAGGATCAACAAGGGGTAGCATAGGAATATTCACCTGTTGTCCATCAACTACGTCTTTCAGCCTGATCCTAGGCCCTGACTCACCCTCCGTGGACGAGCCTTACGGAGGAACCCTTAGGTTTTCGGGGCATTGGATTCTCACCAATGTTTGACAACAAGAAAATAAGGGATCTGTTGAATTTCAAATAGTCAATTTCACTAATAAGATACAAAGACTTACTTCACATTTGGAATTACATAAAGTATATTGAAATTAAAATTTACTTTTTCAAAAAGAAAGTTGTAAAACCTTTTGTTATTATTGAGCACATGCCTTCGAGCAATATGTTAGCAAATTCACTACTAAAAGTTTACCTATTCAAGAACATTTCTCTCATATAGGACTATTAAGAGCCTAATTTTTTTGTTTCAGTAATAGTCTCCTTTTTATTTATGTTTTGTGGCAATTAATTGCATTTTGTGTAATATGTGCACATTGTGAATTTTTATCACTAATTATGACATTTTGTAACTTTATATTTTCAATGAGTAACAAAATTTAAGATATCCATTATGTTGAATTTACATTAATATTATTGTCATGCTTCTAGATTAAGAGTACCTAATTACATACAACTCATGCCCCCTATCGGTGTATTGATAATATGATTAGTTTGACCATGTATACTATTGTGAGAACATTATATTATGATAATCCAGTGTAAATAAGATAATGTTGAATTAATTAACATGAATTAGAATAATCTAATGACAATTAAAATCTTAATTATATTTAAATGGCATTTGAGCCATTTATGGGATGGACGTTATATTGCTAACAATATTATGGGTCTTTAAGTTCATTCACCAATCTTACTCTAGCTTATTTATTAAACTTGGGGTCTACCACAAAATATATTTTAAACTAATTAATGTAATTTTGATGAATTTTGACATATCATCAAGTTTGATATTGAATGGTAGTGTGTGAAAGATATTAGTAAATAGAATTAAAAGATTCCTAATTTTCTTTTTCATTATATTAATATTTTTCTTGCTGTAATTTATTGAAAAAATCATTACTTCTAACTAATTTTCAATGTTATTTTTTTATATCACTATTTGTATATGTTTCAAAGATGTGAGAACTTATTTAATTGGTTGAAATATATTGATATTGTTAATTTAATATTATTGTTTGTTTCTTAAATTTCAGCAGAATCATCTTCACTCTGTAATTCAACCATGTAAGAATTATCGCATGGCCTTAACCTTTTGTAAGTGGAATTTTCTATTAGACAATCAAAATTGGCATCAAATTCATTTGCAATTAGTGTGTTGGAACTCCATGCATTTTATCAAAACACGGTATTAAATATCTCCAAAATACGAAGAATGGAATTCAGTGGCATTTCCAGTAAAGAAACACCATCAAAAGAAGAAGTCGAAGGTTTCATGATTGAAAGCAATTATCTGAAACTTCTACAAAAAGCGTAGTACTTCAAGGTCACGTTTGGTAACCAATCATGAAAGAATCGGAATCAAAAAATAGGAATCAAAATAAAAAGTAATAATCGGATTTAGAATAAAATTAATAATTATGCGTGTTAGGTATGCAAACACTAGAAATAGGATTGTAGAAGTTAATAACTATATCAGTATTTGTTTTCAAATTTTAAGAATGGTGATGAAATTTTTTACTTATGTTTAATTATTATATGATTTTAAATAATTAATTAAATATTTTATATTATTATTAAGGGTTAATTACTAAAAAACTCAAACTTTTGTCAATTTTTCAATTATTGCCTGAACTTTAAAAAGTAGGTATAAAATGTCAAAACTTTCAATTTTTTTCAATTCTAGCATGAACTTTAAAAAGTAGCAATAAAATACTCGAACTTTCAATTTTTTCAATTCTAGCTCAACATTAGTGTTTCCGTTAAGTTTGCTGATGTAGCTTGCTATGTGTTTCAGAAATCTTAACTATCAATACACGTAAGCCAAAATTAACACAACAAATGAAAATTAATAAAACAACGTCGTTGTTTAAAAATGACCTAAATCAGATTACACAGCCTCGACGACCTTGAGCTTTGATTTTAATTTTTCCTTTGTTTTTAGTTTGTTCTCTCGACGCCCTCACCTTTTGATTTTTAGATTACATAGCCATAATGCTCTTACACTAAAGGCATCGAGAGAACAAACTAAAAACGAAGAGCTTACTAGTGCAGTACGTTGTAATGTGAAAGTAGTTTAGGGGATTAGAAGAACAAACAGAAAACAAAATGACTGAAGGCATCGAAAAAACAGCAGATAACGTTGGGCTAGAATTAAAGAAAATTAAAAGTTTGAGCTGCCCGGAGTCACTACAGAACTAATGGGGAGACTCCTCCTTTGAAGAGAGAAAGAGGTCATCATGCCAACTTGGACTTACAGAGAATAGGTTTAGAAAGAAACTTGATCAAGAATGCGGATAGACAATAGTAAGAAATAGAGCCTATTGGCCCCTACATTAAGAACACTACGTACACTTACGGCCAAAGTGCAAAAGCATAGTCTATCTTGTACTCGGAGAAGACCACAATAAAAGGAACATCATAGGCATTACTTTTTGAAGTTTGGACTATAATTGAAAAAAATTAAATGTTTGGGCATTTTATTGCTACTTTTTAAAGTTTGGGCTATAATTAAAAAATTGACAAAAGTTTGAGCATTTTTTAGTAACTAACCCTATTATTTGTTAATAAAAATTTATATATTTAATAAATAATTAATTGAAATTATTTTAATGATTCAATAAATTGTTAATTTTTAAATAATTGTGTATGATTTTTCTTATAAGAATAACTATAATGAACTTATTTTATGATATAAAATCATTAAAATAAAATAAAATAATTATTAAATAAAGTAAAGTGCATTGGTAATAATAATATCCTTATAAGAATAAATCAAAATGATTAAAACATTTTATATTTTATAAATAAATAATTAAAATATTTTATTTTTTATATGAAAAATTTTCAATGATTTATAAAATAATTAATTTTTAAATAATTATTTATAATTTTATGATAAGAATATCAATAAAATAATTATTAAATAAATTAATATAAAAGATAATTTTAATGATAATATTTTAATAAAAATCAATATCTTGATAATATTTTGATAACAATTTGATAATATTCTAATAATATCTTTGATAAAGAACTCAAAACAATGGGTTGGACCGTGAAGACTAGTGGCCCAGCTGCATTGTTTTATTCTCTTTTGTCCTTTTCTACTTTGTTTTTTTTTTCCTCTTCATCCAGTATTATACAGCAAGCAAATACACATGTCAGTAGGTAGTTAGAATATTTTTCCTTGATTCGAGGAGACTCAACCAATAGCCTTTTAGACAAAGTAGTATAAATAATGTTCTTCGCATACATTACATAGTGAATATTTTTATTCCCTCAAATTACCCTACAACCTACACTTTTCTTTGCTTTTCCTTTCATGGTATCAGAGCAGCACCCCTGATTTCTACCTGCAAACCTACCAATGTCTAATACTCCTGACAATAGTGTCTCTAGTGCCACAGACTTACCCACAACAAATGACTATGAGCCATACTCAGTCACCAATACAGAAAACCTCAGTGCTATTCTTGTCACTACACCCTTTAGTGGCAATAACTTCATTACCTGGAGCAAGTCCATGATCATTGCCTTGTGTGCCAAGGACAAGTTGTCTTTCATCGATGGGACCTGCATCATGCCCACAGAAGATGCAACATTATTAGCAAAGTGGAAGAGAGCAGATAGTATGGTAAAATCTTGGATACTCAATGCTATGATTAAAGAACTAAGTGATGCCTTTTTATCTTTCTCTACTGCTAGAGAGCTTTGGGTAGAACTACAGGAGAGTTTTGGTGAAGCAAATGGGCCCTTGCTATACCAAACAGAGAGGGAAATAAGCTCTCTTAAACAAGGTACTTTAACGGTGTCTGCCTACTACACTAAGTTAAAGGAATTATGGGATGATCTCTCTAGCCTAAGTCCCATTCCTATGTGTACTTGTGATGCCTTAAGGGCCATCACTGTCAAAGAAAATGCTCACAGGCTTGTTCAATTTTTAATGGGTCTTAATGATGAGTTTGAGCATGTAGTTAATCAGATTATGCTAATGGAGCCACTGCCTACTGTGAATAAATCTTTTTCTATGTTGCAAGCGATTGAAAGACAAAGAATGGTGAATGCTACTACAGACAGCAGTCCTAAAATGGCAATGCTAGCTAAGCAGTCGAATAGCTTGAGGAAAGGCGGCAGAAACAGCAACAATTCCAGTAAAGGGGCCTACCCCAAGAAGGAAGATAAGTATTGTGAAAAAGTGGGCATACCTTGGAGACTTGTTTCAAGATTCATGGGATTCCAGACTGGTACAAGGAGCTTGTTGCACAAAGGGAAAAAGGAAAAGCTAATATGGTTCAAATGGATGAAAGTCCAGCAGAAACAACACAAGAGCATAATGAAGAAAAACTGTGGAATGCACAAATATCTCCTAGTATTGCTAATTTCATTCAATAAGAAATAGGCAAAGCATTGAAAGGTAAAACTGCAACAGAGGTAAAATTTTCAGGATACCACAACTATGCAGGTAATGTCACTCATTCTGTGGGCACAACAACTACACTGACTCTTGGCTTATTGATTCTGGTGCCTCTACACATATAACAGCAGATCTCACCCAATGCATTAGATATACAATTATCAATGTATATGATCCAGTGACTCTCCCGGATGGGACTAAACAAGAAGTTGCTCACATTGGGCAGTCACATTTAGGGGATAGAATCTCCCTAACTGATGTTTTACATATTCCTAATTTCTTCAAGAATCTGTTGTCTGTAAATAAACTTACTACTCAGAATGAAGTTGCTGCAATTTTCATTTCTAATAAGTTGTTTTTGCAGGACCTTCGGCCTAATGAAGTTATAGCTATTGTCAAGGCAGTAAATGGATTGTATGAGCTGAGCACAGAGGCTCTCCTAACCCCAAACAACCTAAAAGGTCCTTTTTAAAGTTCTACAAGGCTGAGAATGTTGTTTTTAGTGTTTCTGTTTCTTTTGATCTATGGCATTCTAGACTAGGGCATGTATCCAAGGAAAAACTGCAGCACATTAATGAAACCAATGTTTCTGTCCCTGCTAAAGATGATTGTCAAATGTGTCCTCTAGCCAAACAGCACAAAAAACCTTTCCCTAAACATGAAATACATTCGACTAGACCTTTTGAAATCATTCATATGGACTTATGGGGACCTTACAGTGTATCTACCATGGGGGGAGTTCACATTATTTCCTTACAATAGTGGATGATTTTACTATAGCCACTTGGACCTTCATCCTGAGACATAAGTACCAAACCACTCAAACCATTGTGCAATTCCTTAGAAGCATTGAGAGACAATTTGACACTAAAGTGTTAAAGATACAAACTGATAAGGGGAAGCAGTTCATCAACCAAGAGTGCACCAAAACCTTCACAGAAATGGGAATTCATCACCAAAAGAGCACCCCCTATACACTACAGTAAAATGGTGTTGTGGAAATTAACATAAACACTTACTTCAAATCACTAGAGCCCTTCTTTTTAAGGTAAAATTACCTAAAGGATACTGGGGAGAGGCCCTACTAACAGTTACATACTTGCTTAACCAAATCCCAACTAAAACCTTAGGTTGGATAAGCCCATTTGAGAGACTGCACAATAGAAAGCCTAACTATAAACACCTAAAGACCTTCGGCTGCCTTTGTTTTGCCTTAGACAAGACTCTAAATAGAACCAAACTAGATCCTAAATCAAAAAGATGTATCTTCCTTGGGTATTTTCCTAATTACAAAGCCTATAAAGTTATGGATCTAGCTACCAAGACAGTATTTGTGTCAAGGGATGTAGTATTCTATGAAAGTGTTTTTCCTTTTACAGAAAAGGTTACAAACCCTACACAAAAGCCAGAACCTCTATTCACAAGTTCCGTAACTAATACAAACACAGAATACCCTATAAAGATGCCTACCATGACAACCATACAACCCAATGACTTATGTGACAACAATCCAGAATAAAGCTCCTACACACCAAGAAATGACTTACCAAACAACTCACTAGACCACACCACATTACCTACAGTTCCTACACAGAGGAAGAGCAACAGAACCCACATACCTCCCAAATACTTGCAAGATTATGTCCTCCAGGCTTCAACAAATCCATCCATTTACTCCCTTGAGAATAATGTAGCATTACAAGTTTGTTGTCCTACAGGAACAAATGAAGACAGTTTGAGAGAATTGCACATCAAACAAAGTGATGCATACAGTAATTTCATAGGTAATGTATTTGGAATTTTTGAGTCTTTATCCTATGAGTCTACAAGCAAGGATGGAAAATGGGTGGAATCGATGAATGAGCAGCTATCAGCATTGGAAAGAAACAAAACTTGGATACTAACAGATCTACCTAAAGGAAAGAAGGCTATAGCCTCGAAGTGGGTGTATAAAGTCAAGCATAATCCAGATGGTACCCTAGACAAGCTGAAATCTAGACTTGTGGCAAAGGGATTTAGCCAAAAGGAAGGTGTCGATTATTCTAAGGTTTTCTCTCCTGTGGCAAAGGTTGTGACCATAAGAATGTTCTTGGCCATTGTTGCCTCCAAACAATGGCCACTACTTCAATGTGACATCAATGATGCCTTTTTTCATGGCTACCTAGAAGAGGAACTATATATGTTACCCCCTCAAGGCTACACTACACTAAGGCTAAAGAAGGGTAGGTATGTAAACTGATCAAGTCTATTTATGGCTTAAAATAGGCGGGTAGGCAGTGAAATAAAGAATTATCTTCAAAACTGCATTCAATTGGCTTCACTAAATCTAAAGTAAATCATTGCCTATACACTAAGGGGGCAGAAGAAGATTTTATAGCAGTAATCATCTAGGTCGATGATATTTTAATTAGCTAATGAAAACAAATGGAATCAGTAAAAAAACTTTGAATGCAGAATTCACAATAAAGGATCTGCGATATGCAAAATTCTTCTTGGGAATAGAAATGGCAAGGGCAAAGGACGGAAGGCTACTTACCCAGAGCAAATACATCAGGGATATCCTACAAGAAACCAACTTGTTGGACTGTACTCCTTGCACAACACTCATCATTCTTGGAACAAAATTAACCATTGAAGAAGGTGAGTTACTGAAGAAGCCAGAAATATACAGAAGAATAGTCGGAAGATTACAGTATCTAGGGTTTGCCAGACCAGATATCACGTATATATCCCAACAGCTGAGTCAATTCATGAGTAACCCTAGATTACCCCATTGGGAAGCAGCCAAACAAGTACAGAAATACCTCAAAGGAACCCAAAATTTGGGGATTTTTTACGCAACAAACGAAAGCCCTCACCTTGTAGCCTTTTCAAATTCAGATTGGGGAAGCTGTATCTTCTCCAGATGCTCTTTAACCGGCTTCTGCATATTCCTTGGTGGATCACCGATCTCCTGGAAAACAAAAAAGCAGACTACGGTGAGTCGATCCTTAGCTGAATCGAAATACAGAAGTTTAGCCTTAACGAATTACTAGCTAAAATGGATTATACAACTACTTCAAGCCTTTAGGGTTAACGTTCGAGAACCCATACCTCTATATTGCGACAATCAGGCAGCCATTTACATCTCGAAGAATCCTGTTTTTCATGAGAGAACGAAGCACCTTAAGATAGATCTACATCTGGTTCGCGATTGTATGAATCTAAGGTTACTTGAGTTGCAGCACGTGAACACTAAGGAGCAGATCACGAACTTGTTTACAAAAGCATTGTCCGCACGCGTGTTTTCGAGTCTACTTAGCAAGTTCAAAGTCATTAATCAAACCTCCGACTTGAGGGGCGGATGATAAAGAACCCAAAACAATGGGTTGGACCGTGAAGACTAGTGGCCCAGCTGCATTGTTTTATTCTCTTTTGTCCTTTTCTACTTTGTTCTTTTTTCCTCTTCATCCAGTACTATACAGCTAGCAAATACACATGTCAGTAGGTAGTTAGAATATTTTTTTTCCTTGATTCTAGGAGACTCAACAAATAGCCTTTTAGACAAAGTAGTATAAATAATGATCTGTACATACATTACATAGTGAATATTTTTATTCCCTTGAATTACCCTATAACCAACACTTTTCTCTGCTTTTCCTTTCAAACTTTATTTTTCATTCTCAATTTTTCATTCTTATATATACATATACCTCCTTTGGAATAAAAATCTATGATTATGTAAGATTCATTCAACTAAAAATTAAGAATATAGGTTAAATTTCTATTCCCAACTCTTTATCAAACAAAACGCTAAGAAGGTGTTTGGTTCAATTGTTGGAATAGTTATTACTAAGTTTAGTTTATTCTTAAGAATTTCTAATGATGATGTATGCTAATGTTTGGTTTGAAAATATAAATTTGAGATGACAAAGGAATAACTAACAAAAGATCAGAATATCAATTATAGTCTCTATTATTATTTTTTATTATTTTTACTTTTACTTTTATTTTTATTTCTTCACTTTTATTTTTCTTATTATTAATTTTCTTATTATTATTATTAATTTTCTTATAATAATAATAAGAAGAAGAAGAAGAAGAAAATTAATAAATAAGAATAATAAAATTATTAATAATAAGAAGAAGAAATTAATAATAATAACAACAATAATAATAAGGATAATAATAATAATGATGATAAGAAGAAGAAGAATAATAATAATAATAATAATAATAATAATAATAGGGAAAAGATTGCCTTTACCTATTCCGCGTTTTATGAAATAGGTAAAGACAGGGGGAGGTATCTTTAGCTATTCTTGAAAGTGTAGCAATAACTAAACCTGAGATTAGTTATTTTGTATGTTATTTTTTAACCAAACAAAGAAATAACTATTTGTATAACCCATGGTATGAACGAAACCTTCAAAGATGAAGTCTTGGATGTAGGGAATCTTAACTCGCCAGTGATCTTTCACGTTATAGAGCACTTCTACTCAAACATCGATAGAAAGTAAAATGTGTGTGTGTTTTATTCTTATTGACATTTTTGCAGGTTTTATTCTAGACACAGCAATGGTAAAGAGAAGGAAGTTAACTCCTTGCTTGACAACTATAAAAGAAAGATCAAAAGCTAAAGAGATAGCCTCTGAGCATTGAAGAAAGAGTAGTGAAACCAAGGGGACTCAAGCTACGAGGTGACCTCCATCGGTTCTACTGGTAGGAGTTTAATTCTGCACATAAGAGTCCGACTAAGCTAAGGACTCGTAAGGGGGCTGGATTGATGTATTTGCTTATTAAAGTTGGTTATGGCTTTGTATGACTGGAAGTTGATTCTGTCTTGGCTAGTGAGATTGCTGTCATGATTTGGTTTGCTATTGTGTTGTTTTGATTGAGGGCAACATTTATAAGAATCATGTTGCTCTTTTGTATAAATTCTAATTATTTATATACCTTCTGAATTATTTAAAAAAAATATTCATCAAAAATACATCAGTAATAAAATAGCTATCCTACTCAATCAAAAGTGTCATAAAGTCTTATGTACTATAAACACACATATAAAAGAAGGGACTCGAGAATGGACGTACGTATAGAATTGAAAAGTTGGAGACTCGGAAAATAAACTTTAAGACATATCTGTAAAAATGGAAGTAAGCTTTGTCTGGTCTGATGAAAAGCAAAAGTAAACAAGAGTCACAAACAAAAGTCTGAAGTCTGAAGAAAGAATGAACCAGAAACGACTACCGTCGGAGCACCTGAAGTCTGAAGTCTGAAGAAAGAATGTCTCGCAAGTCTTGTAAGAGACAGTTATTAGGGGCAAAAATAATGAACAAACAAAAGCTCGAAATCTGTAGAAAGAGAGTTACTACGTTCGCCTCGAGTAGTAGGACAGTTGACCCCAAAAACTGCAAAATACATGTAAACTCGTTTGACCTATAAATATTGGGTCAGATTGTTGACAAGATGTAAACTGATGGCTAGCAATTCGACTGGGCTTATTTTGATTTGGTTGGGTTGTCTTATATTACTCTAGATTGGCTTTTTTTATTTCTTTTTTCGAAAAGATATACATACTACGGTCAAAGCTTAACAAGGATCATACATGGTATGGATAACGTTGTCCAAATATGTGAACTTTATTTAATTTCCAATCTATTTATGTTTAATTTTGTTGAATTATACTTAAATAGTCTCTACAGTAGTTAAGAATAAGGTTATATAATAGTAAAATTTTATTCATAAACCTCACGTGTTAGCGAGATTTTTATTAAGTGTTATCGTATTATATAATGTAAGATTTTTATTAAGTGTTATCGTATTATATAATGTTAAACTTTACATGAAGAGGTAAGTTTGGAATTTTAATAAAGTTAATTATAAAAAATTATAAAATTTACTAATTTTTTTCAATTCCACCCAAACTTAAAAAGTAACATCAAAGTGTTTGAATTTTGATATAACCTACTGTTAAATATCTTATTAACGATGTTAATATGGTCATTATCTACGTAAGCTAATATTTTTGCTACATTAATATTGTAACATTTTAATATTTTGATTAATATTGTAAAATTGAATAAAAATTTTAAATTTATGTAATTTAATAAAATAATATTTTTCAAATATTTTTGTCAAATACTTTTTAAATTAGTTCCGACCAATACACTAAATAATACAATCATTCTTTAATTTATGTGTAAGAAAAATATATTAAAATTATGTTATTCATTTACTTATTTATATAGGATAAGTAGTAGTTAAGGATATCAAGCAACTCATACCGGTGTTAAAGTGTTAGAAACATTATATGATGATAAGAATATAGAAAAGGGAGAGAACATGTATACATTAAGAGAATGAAAAAGTGGACCATTTAACCTCAAGGTTATCACAATTCACAATTTTTAATCAAACAATGTGACGTGCACTTGATATGGTTGAATAGGATCCGAAAAAATAGCCTCATTGGTGGATGTGAAAATTTCAAAAGTTGCGGTGTTTCTCTCCTCTCAAATAGCTGCTACGAGATATGTGAAAGCAACTCCATAAATCCATACATTTCCTTGACGCTTCAGCTGCAGCTTAACTTCCGATTTCTGACCATGAGTTAGGAGGTTGAATTATGAGATTTACATAAACAGCACCAATTATTAGTGTAAATCGTGTCAAAATTCTAAGGCAACATAATTGGGTTTTTTATGACTAAAAGAAGCCTTTTCTCTTCTTCTTTTCCCTTTCTCTTTATTGATTTGCTTTTAGGATGGGGAAAAAGAAATTCATGAACTTGCAGTCATTAAAGTATGTGTGCTTGGCACAATGATAAGGAGTATTATGCGGATCGTCATCAAATTACTATTTTTTTGGAAAAGCAAAATAGTTTCGCAAAAAGTGATTATTGTTCTACCAAATCTTTAACTTTATATGATTGCAAGAAGCAAACAAAACGAGTCATTCATAGACTTTAGATTAGTTGGTGAGATTGTACAACTTTTATACATTGGCAAATACATATTGGTAGGATAAGCTAATGATGCTATAACCTTGAAGCTCGCAAATTCAAGATGAGAATAATTACAAGTGGGTCACGAATCGCCGGATATCCTCGAGAGTGGAATATCTTCTCTAGTCTTTAGGCTTGGGTGGCAACCGCTCCCGTCATTATCACATGCACGTTGATAAATAGTAGCACTGTCTACTTCCATCCGAATCAAAACAAGCTCGAGCAAGCCAAGCTATACCTGATTGTCATTTTACGGAACTCTCTCGTTGCATCTGCATATTTAATTAGTATAATAGTTTATTTGTGATACTAGGCTAATGAAAATTTTACCTAATTTACTGCTCATTGTAGGCACAAATTTTACTAATCTACAAAATGAAATGTTTTGTAAAAATAATTTAACAATAATTAAAATAAATAACTATTCATTTTGAATAAATCTTTTTTTATTTTTAATATTGTGTGAAGTTCCGTTTGATTAAATTTTATAAATATGTCTTATTTGTGTTCGTAAAAATCACTTAATTTATTCTCATATTAATACTGTTTATTATAATTGTAATCTTTTTTTATATCTGATGAGTTATTTTAATATATTTTGAATTGTGAAATTATTTGTTGAATTAGATGAGACTTATGAAATGTGCCCGACTTGTTTTATTTTTTCGAATAAGTTAGAAATTAACCATCTACTTAGAGCATTTTATGATAATAATTTAAATATTATGTATTATTTTAGAAATGGTTATCAAATTTTTTATTTAAATAAATTTTTATTTTTGAAGTTGATTATAATTTATATCACATAATAATATTTAATTATAATAATCTAAATATTATGTATTATTTTAGAAATGGTTATCAAATTTTTTATTTAAATAAATTTTCATTTTTGAAGTTGATTATAATTTATATCACGTAATAATATTTAATTACATAAATTAAAAATAGAAAAAATGTGTTTTCCTCATACACCAATTGTTAGTTTTGTTAACCTATTTATGAGTTGCTTCTCCACTGCAAATTAGATGTTGGACATTTAAATTTTGATTATTCGTCTAACAACTTTAAGATATTTTCACAATCATACTCTTAGTATTACTGACTTCCAAGCGAACTACCATGTTTTAGTTCAAGAATTTTCTTCTAGGATATAGTTTTATTGGAGAATTAATTAGTGCAAGCTTGTTAACCCTGTTTAAAAAACATTATCCTTATATTTAGGTAAGTGTCTTCCACTTTGTTGTACTATTTTGTCATGTTACATGTGTTTTTGTCACATGATCACCATGAGATGAGCTCCTACACGGCACCTGTCTAGTTTTCTTTAATGTTACATTGGCTCGAAACCCGGAATCATTTTGATGGGATGTGGTCGGGTCGGCTGTGCTAGGCCCAGGCCCAAGACATTCAACCCATGCATCCATGGCCCATTCACAGGAGTTAGTCTCCCATGCTAACACAAAGACCTACATAACGACCTAAACCTAAC
>JANZLD010000009.1:46435435-46460286 GCA_026413575.1 Erythroxylum carthagenense | reverse complement strand
AATAAATTATTAACAAAAATATTTTATTTTTTTAAAATAAATAATTTAAAATTATTCTTTATAAACTAATATTTATTTTATATATTCTAATTATTAAATCAAAATTTATTTAAAATTTATATATTTTAAAAATATATTTTTAGTACTACTGTAACCCTTAACATTTTATAAATAGAGCATTTTGCTCCAAAATTACTTACTCCATCAAATCTTCGTTACACCTTTGTTAATATTGTCCGCCTGTGCATACCACGTAAGATCAACTCCTAATATGGCTGTTAACATATTTCTAAATAATATTTTTATATCTTAAAATTACTTAATAAAATGAATTTTTAATTACATTTAATTAAAAATATAAAAAAGTCTTAATTTCCCCGAGAATCCCTAATCTAAAATCATTTTCCTTTGTTAACTCATTTATAAAGTTATCAAATTCTTTGTTACCCTAGGTTTCTCATTGTTCTTCATCTGTGTGATGAAGGTTGGTTGCTTCCATTCAGCGCAGGGAAGGTTGGTTTTTCTTCCGTCAATGTAGTGGAGTTTGGTTTCGTTGTTTCATTGTTCTTTCTTTTTTGATAATTTAGGGTTTGGTAATTTTCTTGTTTTGTGTTGGTTTCTATTAGTATAGCTAATTCCTAGTAATATATTACCATTATAATAGCGAGTTAAAGCATTCCACTTTGTCATACATACATTTAAATACATTCATTACATATATACATATATTTGTATGCTAAAGGTGATATGTTTGAAGTATGGAGAAAATCTTTGTCTGATAGGATTTTGCAGATTTTCTACCAGGAACAGTTTCCTGTGCAAGGCTCTTAGAGGGATGATAAGTAGAATATTGCATTTCTAAGTTCAATTGACAATGAGTATCTCCGTTAATCCTAAGTTTGTAGTCACCATGTTATTGTGAGTAAAATCAAGAAGATAGTCTTAAATGAAATTTTGATGTGCATGTAAATTAGTTAGAGTTTATATTAGGATGATAGCCAAAACAGTCAACATTTCATTGCAAGCTTGCAACGTTCTCACTATCCTCTTCAAATTCTGATCTTTTTTGGACATTATTTGAGACATTTGTTTCTCATTGTAATATATCCTACCTTGGTTATGTTGTTGCTTTTCAACGGTTATGCTAGTTGTTGTTGCTTAGTTATATTGTGTCATATATTATAGTATTGGAGCACTTAGGATTAGATTCATCATTTTTCAAGTCTTCAATTAACAATAGTTCTTCAACTTGCATTCAATGCTTATGTGGATTCAACAGTTATTTAAGGACTTCATGGAGTGAAAAAACCCTAGTCGTAAGTTTTATAGATGCCAAAATATTTGACTATAGATGCCCAAAATATTTTGCCACTTTTGCCACACACTCGAAATTTCCCTTCGGTGGAAGCCTACAAGGATGCTTCATTTGTTTAGGTTCATCCTTATCTTTTTTACTATTCTTCTTAGGCCTGTTAGACATAACTCTTTCTAAAGGTAAGTGCATCTCCTTATAAGTGTTTGATGGCTAGAATTTTTGCCCTCTAATTGGATGCAATACATTCTTATAAACTTCCATGAACCTCCCTTTATAATAGTAATCATCCTCATATGTCTCTCGTTGTTGTTTGGCATGGAAAATACAATAATTGTATGACTGTAAGGATATCCATAAAGTTCTTATACCCTATAACTATAAGTCTTCTCCCTCCCAAATTATACAACATGTGTGTCATCTCTATTATTCACTTCGTACTTTCTATCCCCCTTCTAAATAACTCTCAATCCCATTATGTCCTTCTTATTTTTGTTCAATTTTTTCATCACCTTAGGTGCTATGTTCCTCTTTCCATCTCTTAGCTTGCTCCTTAACGTCTGAGTGCCTTTACATTAGCATGGTTCTAATAGTCTCCAATATGTTAATGATAGGGCAATATCTAGCCACTAAATCTAAGAGTTGAATGTCTCACTCATATTGATGTCCACATTTGGACATTTAGACTTAATACTTTGGAAAGCCATACCCTATGTTTCCTTTGGATATTTAAACAAGTCCTATACACATCCTGATGTAAGTTGGTTTTATTTAATCAACTGTCAACAAATTCTCGAGGAAGGTTGCCTAGGTACAGTTCCAAAATGCTTTCCTTACATCCTTTCCCTTCTATTTCCCGACCCAGTTGTGATATATGTCTTACACACATCCTATTCATAACAAAAGGCAATACATCATTCCTGGCACACATAAGTCCTTAAAATTAATAATAACTGGTTAAAAGTATTCATAAACATATAGGGATGTAACAAATAACTTTAAGTTAGATGAATTACCTTATGCATATCAGAAATCATAGTAATTCCTTTACCGTCTCCAAGCTCATTAGATAAATTCTCTATAAGCCATGTTCATGTCTCAATATTCTCCACTTTAACTATTGCCCATACAATTAGATAGATGTCTTGGTTGCCATAAACTCCTATGACACTTAAAAGTTATCCTTGGTACTTTGTTTTTAAAAAACATCCATCCATACTAATAATTGGTCACAACTTCTTCCACCACCCCTTTTTCATTACATCAAAACACACATATATTCTCTTGAATATCAATTTGTTTTCTTCTATTCTAAGTTGAAGTTTTACCGTAGAACTTGGATTCGTTTTTTCAATTCACAAATATAACCCTAAAGTTTCTTATATTCATTATGCTACTCTTTTGTTTTTTTCCTTTTCCTTTAAGTACCTTCCTCCTTGCGTACTTGTACATGTTGGTAATTATAGAAAAAATTAGTTTCTCTTTATATTCTTTAACCCTTTCTTAATTTTAATGCTTGGCTTGTTTAGTATATTATCCTTGAAGTATCTCGTGATAAAGATGGATGTAACTAGCCTTACCTTCTATGTTGGATTGCATGTGTGCTATGGATTGTAAGTTTTTAGCTTCAAACACTTGTCTTTTTTATCAAATGAAGCATATAGCTCAAATAGATAGCCATCCATGCTACCATATCTTATTCTTTTCACTTTATTCCTCTTGATACTCAAGTTAGATCTTATTGCTACTAAATAATCAACGACAACTTCCTTAAAATGTTTGACATTATCAAAAACCATTCCTAAAATTCATGCACTTCTAACCACTCTAGGAACATGTCTATTACTTTCACTAGATCACCTCAAAGCAATGTTTGAATATTCACCACTAAGATATTCATCATTGGCCAAGAAACTTTCAAGATTAGAAGAGTCGATATACATTGTGTCATGATCTGCTTCAACATTAATGTTGAAATTCAAGTCAAATTCACCTCTATTATGACCTCTTTCTTCAGTGCCTAAATCCTAACCACCACCTAATTCCTCACCACCCAACTTTTCACCACCCAATTCCTCAACACCCAAATTAACTCCTATGGAACCACCCAATTCAACTCCATCTTAAGCACTCATATCAGAATCACCATTATCACTAATTTCAACATCATTACCTCCTACACTAGGATCACAACTCATATCCATTTCAGTATCACTCTCATTTCTTTGCCAATTACCATGTAACATTAACATAGGCAAACATAGTTTTGGTTTATCTATACACTCCAGATAAATGTCAACCATACCATATACCCCTAACAAATTAATCAAATCAATTTCACTCTGATTGATTGGATTCTAACCTTCTCAAACCTTCTTCCAACCCCTTATCAGGAATGAAATACCATACACTAATGTTAGAAAATATCCAGCTGGATATCTCCTAGATATTATTGACTCATAAAAGTTAGCAAATTAGATAAGTTAGGAGATTATGTACATATATTAGGATATCATGCACAAATATTAGTTTCCTAGAATAGCCCTCTCTATTTCTATATATACTGGTACCTATGTATTCATCAAAGATAGAATAATATATAATTGTTCAGAATTTCTACATGGTATCAAAGCTATACCTGAATAGTCCTAAAAAACCCTAGTTGCAACCTACTATCTCTAATCCTACTACCTTAATAGCCCTAAACCCTAACCGCCACCTACTGTCTCTAATCCTACCAATCTATGTCAACCATGTCCAATATTGGTGAATCTTCTAACCCATCTCTTCAAAAACCTCCTCCTCATAATACTACCTCTGATTCTCATTCCATTCAGATCAATACTATATGAGTAAATAGAGAGTAATTTCTTCATTGTTCCTAATCAGTTAGAATGTACATATGTCGTAGAGGCAAGATTAGATATTTGACTGGTGACAAAAAGGTCAACGATCCTACATATAGAATATGGGATGCTGAAAACTCTATAGTGATGACATGGCTGATAAATTCTACGGAGGAGGTTATTAGCTCCAACTATATTGTTACCACGCAGTTAAAGAGCTATGGGACAATATGAATAAGATGTATTCTGATTTAGGAAACCAGTCCCGAGTGTATGAAATAACTCTCAAATTTGGTGAGATCTACTAAGGTGAGGATAGTGTTACTAAGTACTTTTATTCTCTAAAACATTTTTAGCAAGACTTAGATTTGTTTAGTGACTATGAATGGAAATCCCCTGATGACTGTAACTATTTTCGAAAAACAATAGAGTATAACTGAATTTTTAAGTTCTTAATTAGACTTAATATTGAGTTTGATGAGATTAGAGGCAGGATTATTGGAAGACAACCTCTTCCTACCATTAGAGAAGTCCTTGCAGAAGCCTGACGTGAAGAGAGTAGACGGTCCGTGATGCCTGACAAACGAAATCCTACACTCACTATTGAAAACGCAGCTTTAGTTGCTAGGAATACTATTGGTCATACTAAGAAGACTGAG
Organism: Erythroxylum carthagenense; assembly: GCA_026413575.1. NCBI lineage: Eukaryota > Viridiplantae > Streptophyta > Magnoliopsida > Malpighiales > Erythroxylaceae > Erythroxylum > Erythroxylum carthagenense. The sequence goes on along the minus strand of JANZLD010000009.1, from coordinate 46,455,469 downwards.
GAAAACTCACAGGTCTAGTGTGACTATTGCATTAAAGCACGACATACCTATGAAATATACTGGAAACTCCATGGAAAGCCTGCAAATTGGAAGGGATCGCTTGAAGGAAAATTTAATAAAACCTCTTCTACTCACTACGAATCACGCAAAATCCCATCATCATATGAGGTGGATGCTAGACAGTTCTCTCAAAAGTAGATTGACTACATTCTGAAGCTACTGAAACCCAATTCTGAATCCTCAAGTGTGCCTAATGCTTCTGTGGCGCAAACTAGTAGAGATTTTAATGCCTTGTCATGTTCATTTCCATATAAATTTGGTCTTTGGATCATTGAATTAGGAGCATCTGATCATATAACTAGTTCCCCTAATTTATTTTGTACTTATGACTTTTGTTCTGGCCATGAAAAAATCTGTATAGTAGATGGATCATTTTCTATTGTAGCTGGTAAAGGTTCAGTAACTCTATCCTCGAATATATGCTTTAAATTTGTCCTACATGTTCCAAAACTAACTTGTAGTTTGCTATCTGTGAACAAACTAGCTAGTGACTCTAATTGTACCATTACATTTTTAACTCATAATGTGTCTTTCGGGAACTAACTTCGAGGAAGATGATTGGCTGTGCTAAGTTGAAAGATGGTCTCTACTACTTCGTTGATGACAACCTGAAGAATAAAGAAACTCATGGCTTAAGTAGTATTTGTTCTACCCCTGCTAAAGAACATATTTTGCTTTGACATAATAGATTAGGACTTCCTAATTTCTCTTACCTCAAAAGGCTATTACCTCATTTATTTAATTTTAAGGATTGTTCAAAACTTCACTGTGAGCATTGCATTTTATCCAAAATTCATAAGATTTCTTACCCTACAAAATCTTATCAACCCTCCAAACTATTTTACTTAACTCATAGTGATGTTTGGGGTCCATCCTGTGTTAAACCCTTACTGGAAAAAAATACTTTGTAACTTTTATTGACAATCATACTCGGTTATGTTAGGTCTATTTGATACATGAAAAATCTGAAGTTGTTCAAATCTTTCAAAATTTCTATAACATGACTGAAACTCAATTTCACACATGCATTGGTATACTTCACTCTGATAATAGTACCAAGAATTTTAATGAAGTCCTTGGAAAATTTCTTAAGTCTAAAGACATTGTTCACCAATCTACGTGTGTTAACACTCCTCAATAAAATGGTATTGTCGAGAGGAAAAATAAATATTTACTACGAGTATCTCGATCCATTATGTTTACAATGAATGTTCCAAAATACCTTTGGGGTGAGGTTGTTTTGATTGCATCATACTTAATTAATTGAATGCCTAGCCGTGTTTTGCATTATTCCCCACCTTTAGATGTGTTTAAATAATGTTTTCTTAAAGATATACTGTACTCTACTCTTCCTCTTCGGGTCTTTGGGTGTACTGTATATGTTCACAATTCAACTAGGGGAAATTCCAAACTAGATCCAAGAGCTAAAAAGTATGTCTTTATTGGGTATGCTCCTAGTCAATAGGGTTACAAGTGCTACAATCCTTTAACTAAAAAAATTGTTGTCTCCATGGATGTCACATTCCTAGAACATAAAAAGAATTTCCTTCAGGGGGAGAACTCTAATGAAACATAAAATTTTTGGGCCATGATAGCTAACCCCCTACCCACTGTCATTATTGATCATAATATAAGTCCTGATAGTGAAGCCAAAGATACTACTTCTAAACTGTCCATGTCAGGAAGTATCGGTTTAACTACAGGAGGAGAAATACTACTGTTCATTCCTAAGGAACGGAATACTGAGCTTTGTGTTTATACTAAGAGGAAGACTCAATTGAGAAGTAGAGAGTAGCCTACAATGCATGGCCTCTCAAATTTCTCGGAGAAGGAACCTGAGAATAATTCAAGTAACCCTTCTGCTACTTTACCCCTCACTGTGCCTAGTACTAAGCAATTTATACTTACTAACCCACAAATTACCAGTGATTTTTCTACTAATCTCTCTGCTGATAATTACCTACCTATAAAGTTTAGAAAAGGGAAACGGGCTTGCACCAATCATCCCATATCAAATTATCCATTTTGTGGGAAACTATCACAAGCGCATAAATTACTTATCTCTAAAATCATGAACATGTTTATACCAAGAAACATTCAAGAAGCACTTCAAGATCTGGATTGGAGATCAGCTGTTATGGAAGAAGTAAATGCACTTGAGAAGAATAAACCCTAGTAACTTGCGAATTCCTCTAGAGATAAAAAGCTAGTGGGTTGCAAATGGGTATTCAATATTAAATCAAAGGCTAATGGTAGTGTGGAAAGGATGAAGGCAAGATTAGTTTCTAAGGGGTTCACTCAAACCTATGGTATTGACTACCGAGAGACATTTGCTCCTGTTGCAAAGGTAAATACAATTTAGATACTGCTATCTTAACTATAAATTTCGAGTGGACTTTACATTAACTAGATGTAAAAAATGTATTCATAATGGAGACTTAGAAAAAGAAGTCTTTATGAGCCTACCTCTAGGATTTAAGGATATCTATAGGACACATAACGTGTGCAGGCTAAAGAAGTCAATATACGACCTAAAACAGTCCCCTAAAGTATGGGTTGATAGATTTGGAAGGGATGTGAAAAGCTACGACTAGTATCAAAGTCAAGCTGATCATAAATTGTTCTACAAGCCGTTTAAGGCACGTATGCTATCAATTCTTATTATCTACGTAGATGACATTATCATAACTGGAGATGATGTATCCGAAATAGTAGAGTTGAAGAAGAGATTAGCCAAAGAATTTGAGATTAAAGATCTTGGACCTCTCAAATACTTCCTCGGAATGGAGTTTGCTAGATCAAAGGATGAAATATTTGTGAACCAAAGGAATATATTTTGGACCTATTGAATGAGACCGAATTACTAGGATGCAAGGTCGCTGATACTCCTATCGAGACTAGTGTAAATTTTAGACCAGCTCAACCTGAAAACATTATTAATAAGGAGAGATATCAACAACTAGTTGGAGATTAACAAGTCAATTTATGCATTCTCCCAGCCAAGAACATTTAGATGTTGTATATAGAATACTAAGATATCTAAAAGGAACTCCTGGACAAGGTTTAATGTTTCGAAAACAGAATAACCTTCAAGTTGAAGTCTATACTGATGCTAATTGGGTAAAGAGTGCAATTGATAGAAGATCGATTTCAAGTTATTGCACATTTGTTAGTGGTAACTTGGTAACTTGGAGAACTAAGAAACAAAATGTGGCTGCAAGAAGTAGTGTTGAAGTTGAGTTTCGTTCAATACCAACATGGAATTTGTGAAGTTTTATGTATTAAAAGGGTATTGGAGGAATTACATATTCGTATTTTAGTTCCTAGGAAAGTGTATTGTGACAACAAAGCTACAATTTCAAGTGCTCACAACCATGTTCTTCTTGATAGAACAAATCATTTTGAGGTTGACAAGCATTTCATCAAGGAGAAGATGGAAGAAGGATTAATTTATGTCCCCTATATTGCAACTTCACAACGAGTAGCTGATATTCTCACAAAGGGATTACACAAGAGACAATTTAATGTTCTACTTACTAATCTGGCTATGGATGACATATGCAAGCCAATTTGTGGGGGAGTGTTGGCAAATATCTAGTTGGATTCTCCTAGATATTATAAACTCCTAAAAGTTAGCAAATCAGATAAGTTATGATATTATGCACAAATATTAGGATATTAAGTACAGATATTAATTTCCTAGAATAGTCGTCTCTATTTCTATATATACTTGTACCTATGTATTTATCAAGGATAGACTAATATACAATTGTTCATAATTTCTACAGCTAATAATATTTGTATATCCTAAAATAGCACCCATTTTACGTACCATTCTCAAACTAATATAGTCCAAGTTCACGTTGCCAAAAATTTCATGACGTTTACTAATATATTATAGCGTGCCTTCCTGAATTGTACCATTACATTTTTTAACTCATATTGTATCTTTCGGGAACTAACTTCAAGGAAGATGATTGGCAGTGCTAAGTTGAAAGATGGTCTCTACTACTTCGTTGATGACAACTTGAAGAATAAAGAAGCTCATGGCTTAAGTAATATTTGTTCTACCCCTGCTAAAGAACATATTTTGTTTTGACATAATAGATTAGGACTTCCTAATTTCTCTTACCTCAAAAGGCTATTACCTCATTTATTTAAATTTGAGGATTGTTCAAAACTTCACTATGAGCATTGCATTTTATCCAAAATTTGTAAGATTTCTTACCGTACAAAATCTTATCAACCCTCCAAACTATTTTACTTAACTCATAGTGATGTTTGGGGTCCATCCTGTGTTAAAAACCTTACTGGAAAAAAATAATTTATAACTTTTATTGACAATCATACTCAGTTATGTTAGGTCTATTTGATACGTGAAAAATCTGAAGTTGTTCAACTCTTTCAAATTTTCTATAACATGATTGAAATTCAATTTCACACATGCATTGGTATACTTCACTCTGACAATAGCACCAAGTATTTTAATGAAGTCTTTGGAAAATTTCTTAAGTCTAAAGGCATTGTTCACCAATCTACGTGTGTTAACACTCCTCAACAAAATGGTATTGCCAAGAGGAAAATAAATATTTACTGCAAGTCTCTCATTCCATTATATTTACAATGAATGTGCCAAAATACCTTGGGGTGAGGTTGTTTTGATTGCATCATACTTAATTAATCAAATGCCTAGCCGTGTTTTGCATTATGCCACACCCTTAGATGTGTTTAAATAATGTTTTCCTAAAGATATACTCTACTCTACTCTTCCTCTTCGAGTCTTTGGGTGTACTATATATGTTCACAATTCAACTAGGGGAAACTCCAAACTAGATCCAAGAGCTAAAAAGTATGTTTTTATTAGGTATGCTCCTAGTCAACAGGGTTATAAGTGCTACAATCCTTTAACTAAAAAAATTGTTGTCTCCTCCATGGATGTCGCATTCCTAGAACATAAAAAGAATTTCCTTCAGGGGGAGAACTCTAATGAAACATAAAATTTTTGGGCCATGATAGCTAACCCCCTACCCACTGTCATTATTGATCATAATATAAGTCCTGATAGTGAAGCCAAAGATACTACTTCTAAAATGTCCATGTCAAGAAGTCTCGGTTTAACTACAGGGGGAGAAATACTACTGTTCATTCCTAAGGAACGGAATACTGAGCTTCGTGTTTATACTAAGAGGAAGACTCAATTGAGAAGTAGAGAGTAGCCTACAATGCATGGCCTCTCAAATTCCTCGGAGAAGAAACCTGAGAATAATTCAAGTAACCCTTCTGCTACTTTACCCCTCATTGTGCCTAGTACTAAGCAATCTATACCTACTAACCCACAAATTATCAGTGATTTTTCTACTAATCTCTCTACTGATAATTACCTACCTATAAAGTTTAGAAAAGGGAAACGAGCTTGCACTAATCATCCCATATCAAAGTACCTATCTTATGGGAAACTATCACAAGCGTATAAATCATTTATCTCTAAAATCACTAACATGTTTATGCCAAGAAACATTTAGGAAGCACTTCAAGATCTGGATTGGAGATCAGCTATTATGGAAGAAGTAAATGCACTTGAGAAGAATAAACCCTAGGAGCTTGCGAGTTCCTTTAGAGATAAAAAGCTGGTGGGTTGCAAATGGGTATTCAATATTAAGTCAAAGGCTGATGGTAGTGTGGAAAGGCTGAAGGCAAGATTAGTTGCTAAGAGGTTCACTCAGACCTATGGTATTGACTACCAAGAGACATTTGCTCACGTTACAAAGGTAAATACAATTCGGATACTGCTATCCTTAGCTATAAATTTTGAATGGACTTTACATTAACTAGATGTAAAAAATGTATTCTTAATGGAGACTTAGAAAAGAACTCTTTATGAGCCTACCTCTGGGATTTAAGGATATCTATAGGACACATAACGTGTGCAGGCTAAAGAAGTCAATATGCGACCTAAAATAGTCCCCTAAAGTATGGTTTGATAGATTTGGAAGGGATGTGAAAAGCTACAACTATTATCAAAGTCAAGCTAATCATACATTGTTCTACAAGTGGTCTAAGGCACGTATGCTATCTATTCTTATTATCTACGTAGATGACATTATCATAACTGGAGATGATGTATCCAAAATGGTAGAGTTGAAGAAGAGATTAGCCAAAGAATTTGAGATTAAAGATCTTGGACTTCTCAAATACTTCCTCGGAATGGAGTTTGCTAGATCAAAGGATGAAATATTTGTGAACCAAAGGAATATATTCTGGACCTATTGAAAGAGACCGAATTACTAGGATGCAAGGTCGCTGATACTTCTATTGAGGCTAGTGTAAATTTTAGATCAGTTCAACCTAAAAACATTATTAATAAGGAGAGATATCAACAACTAGTTGGAGATTAATAAGTCAATTTATGCGTTCTCCCAGCCAAGAACATTTAGATGTTTCGAAAGCAGAATACACTTCAAGTCGAAGTCTATACTGATGCTAATTGGGTAGAGAGTGCAACTGATAGAAGATCAATTTTAGGTTATTGCACATTTGTTAGTGGTAACTTGATAACTTGGAGAACTAAGAAACAAAATGTGGTTGCAAGAAGTAGTGTTGAAACTAAGTTTCGTTCAATGCCAACATGGGATTTGTGAAGTTTTATGTATTAAAAGGGTATTGGAGGAACTACAGATTCCTATTTTCGTTCCTATGAAAGTTTATTGTGACAACAAAGCTGCAATTTTAAGTGCTCATAACCATGTTCTTTATGATAGAACAAATCATTTTGAGGTTGACAAGCATTTCATCAAGGAGGAGATTGAAGAAGGATTAATTTGTATCTCCTATATTCCAACATCACAACAGGTAGCTGATATTCTTACAAAGGGATTACACAAGAGACAATTTAATGTTCTAGTTACTAAGCTGGCTATGGATGACATATGCGAGCTAACTTGCGGGGGAGTGATGGCAAATATCTAGTTGGATATCTCCTAGATATTATTGACTCCTAAAAGTTAGCAAATCAGATAAGTTACATATATTAGTTTCCTAGAATAGCCCTCTCTATTTCTGTATATACTTGTACCTATGTATTCATCAAAGATAGATTAATATACAATTGTTCAGAATTTTTACACCTAATAATATTTGTATATCTTAAAATAGTACCCATTTCATGTACTATTCTCAAACTAATATAGTCCAAGTTCACGTTGCCAAAAATTTCATGACGTTTACTAATATATTCTAGCGTGCCTTCCTGAATAAAATGTACACGATAATATATCTTCATACTATCTCTTCCATTTACTATAATCCTATGAAGAAAAATAGGAAAGTAGTCATAATTATGTACTTCTCATCAATGTAACTATCTTGATCATAATTACATTAATCATATCCTCTTCCAGGTTGTTTCGAGATATAGATTTTATGCTAATTGGAAATAAAGAAATAAGAAAATATTCAATAATATGTGTCAAAACAACCCAAATTTTTACGAAAAATATTCTAACCTAGACAAGAGAGTTTATTTTGGCAAAAAAAAGAAAAGTTTGAAATCTCATCAGGTATGGTTAGTAAATGGGGACTAGAAATGGATGGATCTTCATATACGAAAGCAGACTCATACATAAGCTTCATTAGATAAAACAAATTGAACCTTGTATAGATGATTTGATACCTAAAGACACTAAGGCAATTAAAAGAATTGTAAAATTTTCTTATGTATCAAATTACGATAATATAAAGAGTTGTTTTTTCTCTTTAAAAACCATCACAAGGTATATATATAATTTGTGCCAAAATCTCAAGCTATGCCAATTAAGTTTATACCGTTGGGTGTCTTTAACTTATCTTGGTTGTGTAGTTATTGGAAAAGCAAGCACAACATACAAAATCCAAAGCTGATGATGTAGGTTCATAGACGGAGCTATGTAGAGACTTGGGGGGCCACTGGGCTCCCAAGATTTAAAAAAAAAAAATTTTAATATATATATAAATATATAAATATATAAAAACGGAGTTATTTAAAAGTTAGTGATATACTGGGCCCCTCAAATTTTAAAAAAATTAATATTCGGGCCCTCCTATAATAAATTTCTGGCTTCATCACTGTAGGTTATTCCTTTTTATCCAAGTTCGTATAAAGTATAATTAATTCTGTTTCTTTCTAGAAAGTACAATTAAGTTAGTTAATGTATAGGCAATCTATTGTACTAACACTATGACTAATGTTCATAGCATGTCATCCTAACATAAGGTCCTCATCATCACAAACCTTTTCCACATATAAGACAACTTACCTTTGATAACCTAATCAAAAGCAAGAGGGACCATATGGATGACCACTGTAATTCCACTGTCTCTAAGGGACCACCACAAATCTACTGTCTCAGGCTATACGTACAACAAATTCATCAATATCCATACAAATAATTATTTATTGATTGCCCATAAACACTATAGACTTTATAGTTGTAAATGGAGGAGCGAAGCATTATACCTGGAATGGAGAACTTTTCCGCCACTGGAGTGACTAGAGAATGATGGAGAACTAACCACGAATGGTGTGACTGGAGAACAATGAAACCATTCATGGAGCAACTGGGGAACGATGGAAGCTCACACGAACCGACTGGAGAATGACGTATAACGCCATGAGAACGATGAGACCTTTACTCCTCCGACTGGATAAAGACAGAGAACAACTAAAAACGACGGTTCACGTAGCAAGCTTGGAGAACGTCACGGGTGACCACTGGAGAACGTCAGAGGACCAAATTATGTTAAGGAAGGAAAATAATTTGAGATTTTGGGAGAACTTAAATTCTTTTTAATATTTTTAATTAAATGTAAACACAAATATTTTATTAATTAAGTTTAAGATATAAAAATATTATTTAAATATAAGTCAGTTGATCTTATTTGGCATCTACGGGCAGTCAAAAAAAAAATTTATTGCCTATGAGGTGTCTTAGGAGGATCCCAATTATAGAAAGACATTTTTAAATCATCTACATTCAAATTAACCCTCGCTCAAATCGGATAAGTCTCTTAACGGAAATAAAGCTCTGACCTCAAGTTTTAATCAGCTACATATATAAGAGATGCTTGAACCCACGACCTTACTTAAAGCAAAAAAAGTCCCTTATGAACTCACTTATGCCCTGATGTTCACGGGTGGTGTCAATTTTAACCAAGAAGTAATGGAAAATTGGAGTTGGCAATGGTGGGACAAAATGCTCAATTTCTGAAAAGTTACGAGTTATTTTAGTACAAGAGGTATCCGTTAGGGTCATCTTAAACTTTTTTTGTCAAACACTGGGGCCAAATTTACTATGTAAAAGAGTTTTTATTTGGAGAGCTGGCGTGTTGTAGTCTTAACATTGGCTTTTATGCAAATATTAAATGAAGGGGAAAAAGGAACTGTCCCTTTCCGTATGCTTATATATTACTGTTCGGTTTCTAGTACATGAGAATATTGTTTGGAGAAAGTCGGAAGAAGAAATCGAACTGTATGCATTCAAACACTGCAGATAGCGTTAGTGCATTCTGAAATCGTGACAATAAGACGAGAGTTTGGGCGGAGAGTGTAAAAGGAATAAAATTTGTGGCACGTCTAAGCGAATCCACTCGAGAAACATGAGGGAGTGTTGTGTGGGTTGAAGAGCTCGACAACAATTTCTTTTGTCCACGCTTGCTAAAGGTCTCCTTCCATTAGTTATACTATTTGATTACTTTATATGGTGGTAATACTCGCTGTCCTAACGTGTACTTTAAGATACGGCAGGTTTTTTACCATCTTTAAAGTAAAAAAAAATTACAATATCCTAGTTGTACAACTACTAGACATTTCTAGTACCACGAAAAGCCAAATGAAGCCTTATCGGATGTGTTGATTTTTAGAAGTCTAATCTTATGTTTTGACTCCACCGGCACAAAGTTTTTGTTAGTACGATTCTATACAGCAAAGGTGATTCTAAGCGAAGTGCACTTTTAACTCAATTGACGAGACAAGGCTCAGTTTCCTGCTCGTGATTGCCAAATTGGTACTTGTTGTCTCAAGTAAGGCTCTGCCTACAAGTGAAGACCGAAATGGCGTACTCTTTTGTTTCCTCCGTGTAGATTACAACTTTTACTTAAAAAAGACCATGTATTCCCGAGACACAATAATAACGAAATTACAGCAATTCCGGGGACGGAGCAAACAAGATAGAGACCAAATTGCTTCATTGAGACGGCATATTGTCCTCCACATTTCCTTCCCATTGACTAGTTAGGGGTTCGATAATAAACACAAAATTTTAAGGAAAAGAAAAGAAAGGAAATTGAAAATTTGCCTGCACAACCTCAAAATATACTTTTTAACTAAACGACATATCACTTATGCACATTTTTCTGTACCCCATCCCTAAAAAAGAAAGAAACCCCCACATCCTCCAAATGCCACAAATTTCTTTCCAAGGTAAAAAAATTAAGCAAAAAGGCACTATAATTCAATCTAGACAATTAATTAATGGTGTCTTGTATTTGAGCTACGCAGGGTCAGGCCATGCAAGAATTTTGTGTATCCAACAAAACTAAGCTTTCCATCCGAATTTCTAATCCACTCTTTGATGGCTGAATAAGCTGAAGGGCCAACGTTCAACTCCTGCAGTAATGAGAGACGTGCAATGATGTTTAAACAGCAAACAAGAGGCAGAACTAGAGAAAACTAGCGCATACCCTTGCCAACTCTTCGACCGAGATAACACGATTACCCTCGCGTTCAAAATGTTCAAAGCCGGTTGAGGCAATTTGTTCCCATCCCTCGAGAGCCTCTAATTGATGGGTACTGATTGCAGCCGCACAAAATTCATCAAAGTACATCTTCCGGTAAGCAAGGGATTCCATCTGTAAAGGAGAGGAACAAAACAGAATTAGAAAATCACATCTAAAACAAGGTCAAACATGAAGAATACACACAAAAACTAATAGGTCAGAATAGATTGATTCATTTCACAATCATATGTTAAAGGAAAACTAGAAACAGAGAATAAAAGAAAATTTCAAAATGCATAAAAATTGAAATATTGCTTTCTGATTTTTAAATGGTCATGGTCTGATTTCAGAAATCATTTGATGACGTACGAGATTAAGAATTTCTGGAACCCTTGACTCCCTCATTGCATCAGTTGCATTCCTCCCTAGTGCCTGCAATTCAAGGAAATTAAAACCATAAACACAAACAATAAAAAAAGTAACATAGATTAACAAGCTTGCATGATATTGCTACTTACCATCCTGAAATTATCAAGTGTTATGCTCCCGTCTCTGTTTGGCCCCAGCAATGCAAATTGAGCTCTTAAATACACAAGCTCATCCTCAGTTAAAGCTTTTGAAAGAGCCTAACAGTGAAAGAAAGGAAAAAGGATAAGTGAGATAAAATCTTTGTAACTTATCTCTAACTAAATGATTATGAACATATTAACAATCTATGAATAAAAGCATGTTCAATGATTTGCACATATAATAGCAACTATAACTCAATTTCTTTTAATAGACCACAAATATAAAACCAGATCAGTAAGGAAGAACACTACATTCTTTTTTGTTCCTGTAATTTTTGCGATTAGTAATTTTCTTGTTAAGAGTTGTTAAATAAGTCAAAGAGATCGTCTACGTAGCTCACCAAAGCTAACCAGATACAATTTACGCTAGACTTCTTTTCAAAGGCATTTTACATATCAAATCATCCCTTACTTCTAGAAATTGATCTATGGGTTTGATCAAACTAGCATGCATCAAAAAGGCTATTAGAAATACAAATCATACCCAACTTGACAGTTCAGCATTTAACTTCATTGCAAGGCAGTGAGATATTAAGATTCAGATTAGAAGAATATTGACTATGCTTATCCCAAAGGTAATAAAAACCATGATGCAAAAAATCTACATTAGTTGTCACTAGTTTGAAAGAGAAAATGAAAACTCTTGATGTGTCACGTTAGCAAATTATAAGAGCTATGTAAGTATTAGCAATAGTTAGATGCCTATTGTTCACAGAAGATGTAAATTAGTGCGCCAAAATAATAACTAAAACCATATACATTTAGATTTGATAATGCATAACATAATAACTTGAAAATCAAAGAAAAGGAGCATTCTGAAGAAATTGATAATAGAAGTCAGTATTATGGAAAGAGTACCTTCAGTGCTGCACGTTTGAAAGGTGTAGCATGCAGGTATGCCTTCACAAGCTTGTAAATCAATATATCTAAAGGTATAGAACGATTATCATTCCGCAACCATGGGTGATCTGCCATCATATTATTCTAATTAGTTCAAAAGCTTGGGAAGCAAAAACATAAGTATGTGAATGACCTAACAACACAAACATCTGCATTGTCAGAAATAGGGGCTCTTTAGGTCCAGCCTATGAAAGAATTGAAGTAAAATTTCACTGGATAGAAACGGGAGATAGTGAAATAGAAAAGATGAAAGAGTTATTAGCTGGCATCAGGGTAGCACTGTTTGACCTACTACATGGACACAGGTTTTACTTACTAAGGGCTTGGACAGCGGTCATTCTTTTCCGGAAATCCTTATTCAGGAGTCTCTTCACAAAGTCTTTTGCTTCTGGAGTTACAGAAGGCCAAGGTAAATCATCAAAATTTGGATCGGATCTCAGCACTGCACGAAAAATTCCTGATTCAGTCCGTGCCCAGAAAGGCCGGCTTCCACATAATAGTATATAACTGATAACACCAATGCTCCAAATATCTGCCTCCAGACTGTAAGATCTATGAAGGACCTCTGGTGCAACATAGTATGCACTTCCAACTATATCATTAAGTCTTTCATCTGCATGTGTTACACGTCAGTAAAACACCAAAATATTCAGTTGGTAGTAAATGGTAAAAGAGTACAAGATACAGAACAGGATCACAGTTCAAAGTTTGGAACTGTCGTAAAACTTTTTACCGTTACCTGGTCTGACGAAGTCAGAAAGACCAAAGTCAATAAGCTTCATGTCAGCATCTTCACTTCCAGAACTGAAAAGAAAATTCTGTCAAAGAAAAAGAAGATAAAATCATTAAAAAGTGCTGCAAAGAGGTAAGTATGGATGAGAAGAAAATAACAATCAGCTACTCAGGAATTTAAAATTAGATGCAGTATTTGGTGAAACAATCAACCATCAAGTTTTAGGAAGAAACCTCTGGCTTTAAGTCACGATGTACAACGCCTTGAAGATGACAAAACGAAACCACAGACAAAATCTGCACAACTATAGCTTTTGCATCTTCTTCTGTATATCGTCCACCTCTGCAGCAAAGAATAATCTTGTATTAGCATCATGTCATCCGAGAAACATTCATAGCCATCGAACAGATGTTTTCTAAATCTTGAATGTATTTCAGTATATGTTGATGGCATTAACCATACAAGTTAAAAGCCTGAGGTTAAGGGAACTTGAGAAATTCCATCAATTTTTACCTTGCTAGAATTCTGTCCAATAGCTCCCCACCTTCACACAACCTGAAAGACATAGTGGAGGAAAATCAACTCAAACCAATATGAATAAGATCTCACAATTGTGAAACGATAATATTAAAGGTTGAAGTTTCCTGTCTGATAGGACATTTCATGTGTTATTACAGATAAATGGGAGAGAACAGCCAGCTTGTGTTACAGTATATTCGAGGTGACGAGGAGAACACAATGAATATGAACATCTCATCTAGTGCCTAGAAAGAGGGTTGATAAAGAAGGTAAGAAAAGACATACTCCATAACAATGTATACATTATTCGCATCCTCACACGCATCATAATATTTGACCAGATGCTTATGCCCTGATAATGCTCTCAGTATTTTCACCTCCCTACGAACATCTTCAATTGCTATTGCTGTTGTCATCTGCAAAATCGATGAAGTAAGAACAATTATACGAAAGATTCCAAGTCAATGGCTGGCATTTACAGATTACACATACAAATAAATGGTAAGATCCACATTATAAGCTTCTTTAATATATTGTAGCAGACATAGATTCATGTCTGAAATAAAAGGAAATAATATGTTTAGTGAGAGATCCAGGAACTACGTGTTTGGCACAGAACCAACGCATACAAGGTAAGATTATTAATAGGAAAATGCCACAACTTCTCCAATCATGTGTTTGTTTTATGTGAGGGTATGCACGCTTCAAGTGATCCAGCTCCTTACAAGAGGAAACACATACATAAGAAGAACAAATCATGAGAAGCCCCCTGGGTCTAAACCCTGGCACAAGCTCAAAATGACTTGATTAGGCAACCACCTTATTCCTCTTATGATTAGCAAATTGTTTCTTCAGAGTTTATGATTCTTTTCATAACTGGCAGCATCACATTTCTTGCTGACATAGAGGTTGAAAAATCATTATGTTGCCTAAAAAGACCATAAAATTTGGAAACATGATTATATGATTTATAACTGCCAACATGTTCTGTTCTAATAAAATAACCCACGTTCACACAGAATCATGAAAATCGGCATAACCTACATTCAGCTACACCTTGGGAATGTTTCAATGTGGCTTCACTCATCTATCAATTTGAGATAACAATGTCCAACTCATTAATTGTACAATTATTTGATAATGACTACTGCATACACCTTCCCTAATATTAATGATCATAATTGCATCATTCTTTCTTTGCTGTCAAACTCCATCTATGCGTGAACGTATCTATGCGTGAATGTACACGTTGCATGTAAACTGGGATACTTCAGATTCCTCTCAGATCTCCAGCATCTTTGTCGCATACCAACAAGCACGGAGTCAATGATCTCTATCCTTCTAAGAATATTTATGGACAATGTATTTCCTTAGAAGTAACATAACAACTAAGGTTAATACCGTTTATTCCAGACGAGAAGGAAGCTCACTCGTGTGATTCATTGCATAACCAGCATCAACAGATAACATAGTTTCAACTTCCAATAACAGTTACTCTAAGACAACCAATTATCAGGTAAAAAAAAACCAACCCTATCAATTGATTAATTAAGACAGAAACATTTCCTCATTTTACCTTTCAACTAATTCCAACTAAAAGCCACCTAAACAAGAAGCTAATGAACTTGGAAGCAATATATACTTCACCAACAGCAAACTACTGAGTGCAGAGTTAAAAGCTTTTTCCATTAGAATCTAAACTAGGAGGACAAAAGAAAATATCAAATTGTAGCCAAAAAAGCTATCAAAACCACACAAACACACAACAAAATGAGCTATAAATAATCAAAACGGGTAAGAGAAGCATTGTTACCTTAGCTTTGGAAATGATCTTCACTGCAACTTGCTGATCCTTGAACTCACCTTTCTTCACTTTCGCAGAGCACGTATGACCAAAATGCCCTCTCCCTACCTCTTTTCCGAGCTCGTACTTAGCTCCAAAGTTCTTACTATAACCGAAGCTCTTGTCTAGCGACTGTTGTTGCTCCGGCTCCGCGCCTCCGTGCTCCGGAATTGGCCCCTCCTTCGGCTTACCGCCACCAAGCCGCTTGGCAAGCGAAGCGGCTATATGCTTCGCCGGAGACGGCGGCGGAAAGGGCCGTCGGAAGAACCTCCTGGGTGTGGAAGTCCTCGCCGGAGATGGCGTCACGCCTCCGGGAAGCGGACTGGAGGAGGAGACGCCGTGAGGATATGGACTGGGCAAGGGGCTGGGGTAAGAAGACCGACCAGGAGTGTTCTTAACTGACGGAACTGCGCCGTTATGTGGCGTTGACGGAAGAAATGCCGCTTGGTTGCGTTCGCCGGAAGCGACGATGGTGGTTATACCGTCATTTTCGTTAGTTGGATTCGTCTTACCGTAACACTGCCCCATATCTACAAAAGAAAATACTCCTGACGCTCCTCTGTATCTGATCAGCACTCAGTCAAAGTCCAGGCATCTGACGGCGCGTAGAATATCTCCCCCACGGATCTGATTTTATCACCGGAGAGAAAACAAAGAAGGAAGAGAGAGAGAGATCTAAGTGAAGAAAACGATAAAACAAGAGAATGAAAAGAAAGAATCGAGTCAGAGAGAAAGAGATAGAGAGTGTTTATGTCAAGGTAGAGACAGAGAACAAAAACAACAGAAAAAAGTTTAAGCAGCAACGCATCACACATCAAGTGAGAAAATCGTGTACCGTTAGATTTGCGGCATCAGCATATCGGAAGGTGCAATCGGCCCCGAGACTTCTGAAGCTGTATAATCGGAGGGCTCCTTTTGTCTCCCCAACTTGAGAAAGATCCAAAATGTTTTCGCTAAACTATACCATTAAACACCTGAGTGTGAGACCAGTCGTTTGTCTCTCCTTTGTCTATTTTTCTATAATCTTTTTATATTTCTCTTTTGTATTTTCGTTCTTTTTCTCTGGCGTGTGTTTGTGTACACTAAACCATACAAGGCCCTTTTGGTTTTGTCTTTTGCACCCTTTCCTCTCTAAATTATACGACCACAGGCACAGGGGTATTTTAGTTAAGTAAAACAGCCTATTCCGTAATCCCTTCTGCTCAAGCAGCTAAATGTTCGGGTTTCGTATTTACTAGAATGCCCTTCTCTGACACGTTTTCCGTTTCCGCGTAAATTCTTTTAAAACGATCAAAGATAGATATTTACTTTTTAAAAAATAATTATACACATAAATAGTGCTTTTATTAACAATAACTACATTCTTGTGTGTATATATAATTTTTTATATAAGATAAAATAATAGTTTAAAAATTTTAGATTTTTTAAAATTTTCAATTTTTTAGAAAAACTTAAGGTTAAAAACATAAGCATAATTACCAAACTATTCAAATATTATTAATATGATAATTCTCTAAATAAATTAAATTAAATTAAAATTTAAAATAATTATAATAAATTATTTATTTAAATATAATTTAATTAGTTCTGTGTTTAAGACTTGGGTTTAATTATCATATAAACAATATCTTATTGATCTATATCTTATATTTATTGTATATATTTTATTGTTATTTTTTAATCGAAGTTTAAGTAAAGGGATTTTTGGAAAATTTGAAAAATAGAAATATGTTTTTGAAATAGAAATGTGTTTTTGAAAATTTAAAGATTAAGAAAACTTTTAAAAATTTTCTTAAATTACGACTTAAAGTTTATATTATTACGATAGATATAAAAGAAAAATAATTTCGATCTAATTAAAAAATATATTTTGAACTTCTACTATATGTAATAGTAGATATTTTAATTAATAATTTTTAAATGTAGTTTAAATTAATTAAGAAAAAGACTAATTAAGTAAAATCTTAATGCTAAACACGAATAGACCTCTTTGCTAAATAAAATTCAAGCTCACACCTTCAAATGTAAGAGAAACCTGAAATCCTACTTCCTACCTCGTGAGGTCATTGCTTTCGGGAGCAAAGTGGCTTTTCTCAGCCTCAGCTTCCACTTGAAGAAGATCCACGCGGTTGTTCATACAGTCCATGTTTTTGGGAAAGGGTTTGAACTTTGAATCATTCAAGCAGCAATCTCTAACCAATTACATCTCAACTTAATCAACCCGTAACATAGAAAGAGTTGACTTTTGAACATGGTGGCGTGATTAAGGAAACAGGTGGGGTGAATTGAAGCAATTGATCACTTCGTATTGGAATGAGTCATGGAGAGATGATGATACAAAAGAGTTGCTGTATTCTTTTAATCAGCTGTACTGTCAAATTTACGCATACGTGATGCTCATACATCATTATTTATATATGTATGTGTAGTTATAAAGTATTGAGAAGTTGGTAACTTTCTCCGGATTAAAAGGTAAATATTCTGTCACTGGTTTCGTTGTGCTCATGTCATTTTGGTCTTTCCAACAACTGTTGAAGGAAAAGGAAAAAAGAATAAGGAACAGAGAAAAGAAGGTCGAAGAGGGACAAAGTTATCATAATGCGCTTGTCCTGACCACAATAACATTGAAGATGATAGGTGGGCGAGGCGTGGATCATGATGATAACTATGATGTAGCTTGCGTAAAAGTAAAAAGCAGAGAGGGTTGTTACTTGTTAATTGATCTCTTCTTATGCCAACACAAACTTATACTTTGTTTCGTCAGTCAAAGATCAATTCCGTTAAAATATCCAAAAAAAAAAAAAAAGATTTCACTTTTGACTCATTTAATTATAATTGAATAAAATAAAAAATATTATCATTTAACCAATTTTGTCAATTCAATAATTTATTTTAATAATGTTTATTTTCAAAATTGTCGATCAATTTTTATAAATCAATTAATATCTATTTAAAAAAATTTTAAAATTAAATTTCAAATTATTCAATAGACAAGAACAATATCTTTTAATCATATTTAAATTTCTTTAATATTATTTAATTTTTAGTTACGATCTAATACTTTTTAAATCTTAAATATCATGTCTTATCAGTTTAACTTTCGATCCGATACACTGAAATTTAGACAAAACAGTAATGTCAATATTTGAAAATTTTATGCATAAAAATACTTGCAACAAAAGATAATTAAGTATTAGACAGGTTAGCTACCATTATAGTTGCATGAATCAATGATTGCAAATGGATTGCTTAACTATATCAAGAAGTTTAAACCAAGCAGGAGCCGTGTATATATTAACTTAAACTATCCTTTTCATGATACATTCCTTTCCTAAAATTCTCCAAGAAAATGGAAACCTTTTAACAAGAATCGCTTGCCAATGCCACAAACTTTAAAGAGAATATGTATAGTTCCAATATTCGGAAAACGACGTGACGTGTAGGCCATCTCTAGTTTCACTTTACAAATACACTTAGCTCGTTGATTACAAGCACTCGCTTTGCTTAACGTGAGGATTGGTAGAACAGTTGAGATGGTACGGTAGATGACATGGTAGAGTACAATACTACAATGGCCATGAACACACGTCTCGTTAAGAAGAAGGGGAGGAGAGGGTGAGGAGGGGCGACAAGTAGGCTTTAATAGCCTTGGGGACCATTCTAGACGAAATACACTGCACGAAAGAGGCTGCAAAGTCTTCAAAACTATCCAATTGGACGAATGATTCGTTTTTCTTTGTGTTTTTGTTGCCAATTTCGGTGCTTATAAGGGGTTGAATGTGGAATGCACCATGTTCTTGAATTGAATGATTCAACAGGTTCCTCCGAGAAGATAGTGATGTGTGTGTGTTTTTAAGTTATTGCTTTCTGTTGAAGTTATTTATTACGATGTTTTTCAACGATAAGCTATTGCGCAATTTCATAGCACGTAAGTGCTAAGTCACATTTTCAGATAGTAAAGATAAGAAATAAGCGTTAGACAAATGTTCGGCAAATTTTAAGAACATTTAGTCATCTTTCGTTTTTTTCCCATTCAACAAAACTTGACTTTATAGTGATTAGAAGTAGAAATGGTCAATTAATTTGACATAGAAACCAACTAACTAAATTTTATTTAATTAAGTTTTGATTCGAATTTAACATATTCTTTTTATTTTTGATAAATTATGAAATTTTGAGGTAGCTCAACTCAAAATTAATAAATTAAATTATGATAATGAGTTAATGAAATTTTAAATTAATAAATTAAATCATATTAAATCAAATTTAAATATTGAAATCAAGTTTGAATTTTAAGAGAATCAAATTCGATTTGATATATTACAATTTTAATTAGAGACGATTAATTTAATTTATATTACAATGCATTATAAAATATTTGAGTCAAATTTATTTATTAAATAATATATTTATAAATTATTATATACTTCTAATAATTCATTAAATACGCTAAAAAATAAAAGCTATTGTTTCTTGATCCTAAAAAAGAAAATGAAATTGTAGAATAAATATGAAAAATAGAAGTGTCCAACTCAATGTTATGAATACCGTACCGGATTCGGTACTGGATTGAGCTCTTAAACGGAACGGTACCGGTATCGATCGGTACCGGGTACCGTTTCGGGATATTTTTTAAATTTATACAATAGTCCCTAAAATTT
>JANZLD010000009.1:46352898-46378588 GCA_026413575.1 Erythroxylum carthagenense | reverse complement strand
ATACCAGAAAATAGGATATAACAATTGGAGAATACCTTAAGTCTTTAGAGCTCTCACATGTCTCCCTCATGCATATGATTTAGCTAACCTTCAACTCAAGGTCCATTTCAAGTTTTCTTTTAGTTTCACATCTGAATCTTGCTTCCTGTTAAATATTTTTGCCAATATGCATTAATATGTGTCAACTCATCAATAATGCCCGTTTTTTTTGCCTAATTGTAAGCCTTTACATTGTTTCTTTGTCCCAAGTTTCAAAATTGGTCAAGGCTTGTCAACACTACACGATTATGCAATTTAGACTTAAGGGTCTAATAACCCACCCACACCAGAAGAACTCGATACCTTTGTGAAAATAATCTGTAGAAACTCCTCCGAATATGGTTCCCTAGAAGATTCCTTAGTCATTGACACATCTCTAACATACCATTTTCCCTCTCTGTCTGGTTTGTCCTTGCTTTTGTTTGGACACTCTTTCATAAGGCCCATTATGCCTAACATAGTATAATTACTGAGGTAGACTTCTTTAGTTGAGTCATCCTCTCCTTCTCCTTAATCCTTATAATCTTGGAATTCATGTACTCCTCACCTACCTTCTGTTTTAGGCATTCACGAGCAAAATAAGGCCCTTCACAAATGAAACAAACAATATCCCATAATGTTTATTTCTTAGACTTGCATTAAGACGATTCACATACCTTCTCCTCGCTTTCACCCATCTATTCTGTGTCCTACCATTCTTCTTGCCCTTGTTGCTAATTTAAATTGGTGGTGGCATTTAGAGATCCTTCAAGGCATCTGCAGCCACTATCACTCTTGATAAATCTTTTACATTCTACCTTTGAAGCTCCATTTGTGTTTAACCTTGGAAGCCGTTTATGAAGTTGAACTTGTCTTCCTCAAATGTGTTATGTACATCTAACATCAAAGATCTTAATCTCCTCACATATCCCTACACCAAGTCATATGGCTTTAAACGTTTCAAAGATTCTTTCATGAGCCATGTAGGGAGGAACTGGTATGTTAGAGGTCTACTTGCACTGATGTCGTTAGAGGTTATCGTTCTTCACCACAATTTTGCGTCCTTCACCATATACGTAGTCATGATTAACACCTCCTCCAAATCAAATACCTTTGCCATTGTAAAGTATTTCTTTATTTTCTCCAAAAAAAATTGTGCTCCTTGGCACTTCATTTTTTATTAAAAAAAAAACTTGGGACTCTGGCACCTTTACCAAAGTGCTTTTGGCACACCCAATATCTTGTGTCACGATGGCATGCTTAGGATTGTGATATCCAATCTAGAATCCTCTTACGCCTTAATTAAATTCACTATTTAGTGTTGCAATTGTTGGATCTATGCCTCCAAAATCTTGAACAAAGATGAGCAAGAAAAGATCTCTTCCTTCCCTTGAGTAATTGGACCTATGAGTGCCTCTATTCTGTTGATGTGCTCTGTCAAATTGTTGCTTCTCACTATCAATATTTTTGCTCTGATACTAGTTATTACAAAGGTTTTCCTAGACACCAAACTTATCGTGAAGTTATTTATATTCTTTTGCACGACAATCTCATTTAGGTTTATTTAAGCAAGACTCGACCTTTTCATGTGATCATTGACCAATATAGCCTTGTTCTCAAAAGTCTCACAACTCTCGCAATGTTTACTCTCAGACTCAGGCAAGAATACTATGAAAGTATTAAATAATCATAAGCAAGAATAAACACACAAAAGCTCTGGTAAAACCTAATACTTATTACTTTTCATAAAGCATATGAAGATTTGCTCTCTCTTAATATGATCCGTTCCTCTCAATCTCTATTACTAAAAGCAAGCCCCAAATAAGTTATCTATAGGCACATCTGGCATTATAATCCTAATTGAACTGAACTAACTAGATCATCTCTATCCTTATCAGATTAAATCATACTAACTAATTGGATGATACTCCTATCTAAATATAACTTGATCTAGTAGGATTTAGCTATATCACAACTAACAAGATAAGTGATTACATTTTAATTAGAAAAGATAAATTCATATTCATAAAGAGCTCCACGATCTTCAGATGATCCTCCCATGTGGTAATTATCTTTTAGAATTGATATATATTTACTATGATCTTATTTGTCACAACATCCAAGATTTTTCCTTAATCTGTATCCATTAATATTGAGTCATCCAAGTCCGAAGCCTTTCATAACACACTAGTCCAGTCCATTAGTCATGGTCCTTCTATTTGTGCACACATTAAGTCCCTAGAGATCTCACATATCTCTCTCATCTATGTGGTCCAGCTAACCTTTAACCTAAGATCCATCCAAAGCTGTCTTTTCATCTTACATTCGAATCTCGCATCTCGTTAAAGATTTTCACCAATGTGCACCAATACATGCCAACTCATCGACAATGCCAGTTTTTCTTGCCTACTTATAAGCCTTTGCTTTGTTCCATCGTCCTGAGTGTCAAACATTAGCTAAGGCTCTCCAACATTCACACGATTCTGTAATTTATACTTAGGGATTTGATACATACCAAGTATTTGAAAGAATTCTTAAATGAAGTGCACACAATTTTTTTGATCAAAATTTGTTGAGTGCTTAGTTGAAAAGCTAAATAATGAGACAAGAAAATTAAAGACACTTATCTATTATCAAATTAATCCCTATAATGTTAAATAACAAAACATAATCAATTAGACATTTTTTAGCAAGAAGACTCGTAATAATAATTCTTGACAATTTGACGAATCAAAGTGCTTTAAAAAATTTATTTAGATCAAAATAAAAAAGATAAATTCAATACAAATAAACAATAATAAACTTTGACGCTAATAAAATTGTTTAGTAATTTGAAATTTTGGAAAGGTTAGAGGATGCAAAAAAAATTTTTGAAAGGTAAATGAGTTAAACAAGGTGAGATAGACAAGGTGGGATAGACACTCAAACTTTCAAACGAGAGAAATTACAAGACACTCTAACAAGTTCCTGAGCTTTCACATTTTCTCGTCAATTAATCCAAACAATAGAAATATTAGAATTACTTTCCAACATTAATTGGCAATCCTTGATAATTCCCCCAAATTCTTATTGATCCTCTTGGTGTGATTTAATGGCAACACAATTAATTTTAGTAAACCTTAATTGCAAAAAAATGTTTCTCAATGGCAAGCAATCTTAATTTGACGCAATAATCAAGAAGTGCATTCCACCTACTTTTCCAAATAAGCTCTTCCTACGCAGCCATGGGTAAACTCCTAAAAAATTGCAAATTTCCAGCTTTGATAAGATCGTCTTTATGTATATATAGAATTCTTAACCAGAATGAATCTAATCCATATTTTCCAAGCACGCGTTATAAATAAATTTTATAGATTGATAATTCAAAATTAAATAATAAATTGAATTTAATTAATATTTACAAATTCTTTCCGTCTTGCTTCAATAATCTCATAATAATTGTTAGGACTAATCAAACATGCATTCGTTAAGGTGGCCTTGTTCTTAGTTGGTGGTTTAGTTAAAGCGTTACAAGCAGCCTCTTGGTTGAGGCGTTTCACAGCCTGTGGGGCTCTGCTCTGGTAGATGTTAATTGTTGGAGTAGCTTGAAAGTAATTTCAGGCAACTTTCGGAGACCACCTTTCGGGTCTTTATGTTTGGTTTTGCATGAAAAAGCAATGCACGATCTGTCTGTGACTTGATGCTTTAATAGCAAGGGTTTTGTAGTAACCATCAGATGGTGAGAAGTTGGTTGGAATGTTGGGGTCGATCGCAATTATAACCACAATCCATCGTTTTCCATTCACTTTCGATAAGGAAAGATTAATTGCTGCTTCGACAACTTCCATGCTAT
This sequence comes from Erythroxylum carthagenense, assembly GCA_026413575.1. Taxonomy (NCBI): domain Eukaryota; kingdom Viridiplantae; phylum Streptophyta; class Magnoliopsida; order Malpighiales; family Erythroxylaceae; genus Erythroxylum; species Erythroxylum carthagenense. Next base: position 46,374,738 of record JANZLD010000009.1, on the reverse strand, counting down.
ATCAGAACGTCACTCCAAAGGGCTGATGGTAAAAGGCAAAGCTGTACGTAGTCAGTTCTTCTGCACTCCACTTACCATCCTTAATTAATCGGATATTACGGAATTTTAAAAACCGGTAATATTGTTTGAGTGCTATTTACGATTTAAGGCTCAGACAGAGACAATTAAACAGGCATGTGAATGTGCATCTCGACCCGGGGTTGGGGACCATGAAGAAGTGCAGTGAACCACCGTGAAGCCAGCTTCTTGCAGTGACTCAATTATGGCTCAAGGAAGGTACCATAAACGTATACATTTTTCTGTATGTGTTCTCGACAAGAATCATGAGTCCTGGACCTAAGAAGTTATGAGGGCCAAGTTCCATTAATGGCGGAACAGAACACCCGTGGAAGGCAAAGTGAGGCTTCAGACAAGTCGATCCAAATTATAGTTTCAAAAGTAAGTCGATTTGTCCCCTAATGGTAAGAAACAAGCAATCACAACACACGCTCCAACCAGACATAGTTCATCATTTGTTTTCTAATAGGACTTTATGCTTTTTAATATAAAGTTTAAAATTTAATAATTTACCAATTATTATGTATTATAAAAAAATAACAATTTACCAATTATTATGTATTATAAAAAATAACAAAAATGAGTTATCAATTTAAAAAAAAAAAAGTTAAAACCCAACAAAGAACACAAATAAAACTATTAATTAGAATATCACAAAGTTTAAATAACAATAATTTTAAACACAAATAAATACGTGTCCGTGACCATTATATTCCTTTGTAATTGGAGAGGGATGCATTCAAATTGTGAAAATAATTTTTTTATAAATTACAAAAGAAACGTTGTACTTGCACACTATTGAACTTTATTATTAAATATTAATAAACTAATTATTACAATAAATATATTAAAATTTAATAATAAATCTTGTACAAAATCATTAATTCTAATATAATTATCAAGATTAGTCCAATAAAAATTGTTTTGTAGTCGCCACGTGTCTCTGCTATTTTTTTCTTTTTTTACAAGGAAAAAAAACTCATAAAAACTATGTAACAAATGCAGTACTCTACCATACAAAGCTCCAGTCTTATCTAGGTAGATAAGTTTTATAACTGGCGTCGGAGGCTCCTAGAAAATATGCATGTCAGGGCTGGTTAGGATTGTCAAAACGATTAAGTAATCGGCACACTGATTTTCTTCGTGTTGTACATGTTGAATTTGCACTTTCCAATCTCGTTAGATTAAATAACAAGTATCTAGTATTTACTACTAAAAAATTATTCTCAGGTAACACTATATTGAAAGATAACAGAATATTAATGATTGCCGACGAATCTACTTCGACTATGAATCAAAGATATCCAAGCGACCAAACTAAACTAAGTCTCGATTGGACTGTCCAGAATTTAGCAGCTAGAAGCGAACTCTTTTTTTTTTTTTCTGTTTTCCTGATTTCTCCTCCACTCTCTCTTATTCTATTGGTTAATTAAAATTAACGGTTTGTTTATTTTAATTATAATTATATATTACTTAAAACCTAATATTTGGTCCCTTGCAATTATATACCCACAACACACCCACCCGCCAGTTGTTAAATAAAACTGCAATAAAACATAGATAACGACTCGCCCAACACAACATGACTCGGCTTTTCCGATCCAAGTCCTGTGGCCTCGTCGGACTCACTCAGTTCAGCTCCGTCGCTCCTCCGGATCCGTTCTTTCACGTGAGCGAAGAAGAAGAAGAAGAGGAGGAGGAGGAGGAAGAAGAAGAGGAAGAGGAAGAGTGCTACGAAGAGGAGGATTACAATGACACTTCCAGAAACCGGTTTATTAGTTCTTCGTCCGGATACGACAGCGGAGATCGTAGTCGACGTAATGGCGACGGAGAGAGTGGGAGTAGTCAGTTCGGTGTTTTGGATGTGTTGGCGGCGGCGTTGAGGAAGTCGTTGGTCACGTGCAGTGTGGAGAAGGATGATGATAACGATGCATGTTCAATGGATATTGGGTGGCCTACGGAGGTCAGGCATGAATCTCACGTTACCTTCGATCGTTTTAACGGCTTTCTTGGCTTGCCTACCGACATCGAACCTGATGTTCCCAGAAAAGTGCCTAGTGCCAGGTAATTTTGGTTCTTCATCCGTTTTCTATTTGAATTTAATTTTTTTGGTTCTAATTTATTTACATGCAATAGTGGTTGAGTTACTGCTTTATATGCATGTGTTTTTGTGTATTCCTTGAAGATGGCTCTGTTGTTAGTGTTTATTCCGGACTGCATTATCAGGATTGTAGATGGAGGTTCCATTTTGTAACATGATGAACAGAGGTTGACACTCACGTGGTCTTCTAATTTTAAGTGATCTGTGGTCATTCGAACAAATTGCATCAGTTGGTTGGTTTTTAGTAGAGGGTATTGTGTAGTCACTGTTCAGTTGGCCTTAATATCTTTCTTAAATCGCTTTTCAGCGCAAAAGTATTTGGAGTTTCTGCCAATTCAATGCAATGTTCCTATGATGATCAAGGGAATAGTGTGCCCACCATCCTCCTTATGATGCAAAATAGACTGTATGTAGAAGGGGGCCTTAAGGTATTGCCAAATTCCTGTTTTAAAATTTATAGATCATTCAGTTTCAACACTATTTCTTAAGGCAGAACCCTTAATATTGTTTTTCATGTTCGCTTGTGTACATCAAGGCAGAGGGGATATTCCGGATTAATGCCGAGAATGGCCAAGAAGAGTATGTCAGAGACCAGCTTAACAAAGGTGTAGTGCCACGTGGAATTGATGTACATTGCTTGGCAGGCTTGATTAAGGTAACTGGGAATAACATAGTCGATCACATAAATTTCTTCTTTTGCTTACTCAAAGATTTCCTTTTTTGTTTGCTTAATTTCACAAGTTTGGGTACAGAATACTAAATTTGTTTTCTTCCTTGTTCCATAAGGAGTGATCGGTTGTTCTTTCTCATATTTTTTTAGGCATGGTTTAGGGAACTACCTTCAGGAATTCTTGATTCTCTCACGCCAGAGCAAGTGATGCACTCTAACACTGAGGATGACTGCACTCAACTTGTCAGGTTGCTTCCTCCAACAGAAGCAGGGCTGCTTGATTGGGCTATCAACTTAATGGCAGATGTTGTTGAACATGAGCAGTATAATAAGATGAATGCGCGCAACATTGCTATGGTTTTTGCTCCCAACATGACTCAGGTTTGTTAACTTGTTAGTATGATGTACATTTTTGTGGTTGGTTGCTACAGGACTAGCTAGCTCAGGTGCCTGAGGGACATGCTGTATTCGACACAAAGTATACAATAGTTGATTACTGAAATAATTGACTGTTAAGAGAGGGATTATAAGGAAATGTCTAACCATGTGCAAATTTGTAGTTCTAACAACTAACAATTGAACTCTTTTTGTTTGCCAAAAGATATCTCAATGATGCCTCTTGATTATGGTGCAGATGGCTGATCCATTGACAGCACTGATTCACGCTGTACAAGTAATGAACTTGCTCAAGACTTTGATCTTAAGGACCCTCCGGCAAAGAGAGGAATTGGTTTCCCTGGTTAGATTGCGCTCAGGACCTCCCAATTCCTCAAATATCAAGAGTGACACCTGTCGAGCGCAGTTGGATCCTAAAAGATCTTCTGAAACTGTTCCGGGCTTCTGTATACCAGAGATAGCGGCCACTGGTAAATTTTTGAGGTCTGCCACTATGAATAGAGTAGAATCCAATATCAAGGAAAAGTATTGTATCCTTCCAAAGAAAGATGGGGAAGAGGAATTTGAATCCACTTCAGGTAGCAGTCCTGCTTCTTTGTCCAACATGGGAAACTTAGGAAATGGGTTTAAAGACGAATGCAATAATGGGGACAGGTTTAGTCTGAGAAAAGGAGTTAGGAGGTTGTGCAGACACCCTGTATTTCAGATGAGTAAACCGGTTAAGAAGACTCGAAACCATGGGATTGTAAATGATAGAGGAGATGAAGCTTGGGCATGAATTGCTACTTGCTAGTTTGCATTTGTTTATGTGCTTAGGTCTTGGCTTGCTTTTGTAATCAGTGTAGAATTGTAGATGTCAATTTCTTGGCTAGTTCTATAGTCAGAAGGAATATGGAAGAAGAGAATCTAATTTGTCTGGAGGCCTTAACTGAAGCTTTAGTTAATGAACAATAATCTTGAGGGATGATCCTCAACTTGCGCAATTTTGGTCTTGATACACGTTTGTTTGGTCTTATAGCTGAATAATTTCTGATAGGTGTTCCAGGAAAATTATGCAGGTAGGAGGTCATCAGCAGCATGGCAGTTGCATTACCCACATGACTTGTTAAGCTAAAAGCAACACACTGAGACTCCCAAGTAACGAAATTTTCTGAAGCTGAACTTACACTGTATATTAATGCTTAAGACTCTTCTCAATACTGGTTATCTGCTTGCACTTGTATGTTGCAACCTGGACCAAGTTTTGCCCTGATTCGTGATTTTGGCTCAGAGTTAAGGTTCTAATTTGAATCACTCAATTTTCAATAGAGTAGTACCAGTTAATTCCAAATCCATGATACTGAGAACTGGACTTTTAATCCATGATCACGTATTTCAGAATTTAAAGGCATTTTTAGATTAATGAAACTGATTTCTGATTATTGTGCTTCACCTTTGTTTTCTCTGCACTTAAATAAAATTGCAAATTGTTAGAAATCAGGGCTAACTCGGTAGTCCAATGGGCTTTGGCTATTAAAGAAAATCTTACGGTTTCTGTGCGTTGATTTGGCAACGAGTTGTATCGGTTAAATTAGATCAGGCAACTTGCGTTTAAAATAATGTTATTTTAAAAACTATATTATTTTATGAAAAAACTTTGAATTAGATAAGATACAATTAGCCATCTCTAACAATATGTAAAGTCAAATTAATTCAGATTAAAAAATTAATAATTAAAAAACTTTATTAATTCGATCAGTTTACTTGTAAAAATTTAATTTTTTTTAGTTTTTAATTTTTTAATTTGATATATTTTATTAATTATGGTTATTAAAAATATATCAATTTATTAATTAATCGGTCATTTTTTATTAATTAATAAGTTTTTATATATAAAAATAAATCAATTCATTTTTTTAATAATTTTTTAATTAAAATTTTAGAATAATCTCTTTTTGTTATATTTTAAATTTTTAATTTTATTCAATAAAACATTGAATATTTTAAATGTTAAAAAGTTTTTAAAATATTGATAAAAATTAACCAACTTGTAACAAAAAGAAAAGAAATAATTAGGCGACCTACTCTACAATGAATTTTCAAAGCGCTTCCTCGATGAAAATTATTGCTGTAGGGGGTGATTTTTTTGTTAAAAGATGACTATAGTTTGTTTTTAACCGATTATTTTAGGAGGGTTTTAATTATAAGAAAATACTTTTAAATTATTTATACTTAAACTAATTCCTACTTGAATCAAGTAAGTCATTTACGAAAAATAAAATTTTAATTCTAAATTTTAAACGACTGCATACATAAGAACAATTTAAAACTGCAATTTCACTTCAATCAAAAGAATCATTTACTAACTAACCATTTAATGGGTCAAAGATGAGTACAGTTTAGTCGCAATTCACGTGAACTCAGCCAACAGATCAAACTGGTAAGTTATCAAAAAGAAACAATTGTTAATATCTAATTACGTAATTGCTTATTCTTTGTGTGGTTTAAAAAAAAAAAGATAAAACGAAAGATTTTTGTTAAAAATATGTCTTTGTTAATTGCAAAAGTATAAAATAAATAATTTTATAATTAACATATAAAGCATTTTCTCAGTCTATTTTTATATAAATATTGTTTTTATTTATCACTTAAAAAAATGAACAAGCATTATCAAAAAACAGGAGATGTGATTGATTAATCGCAACTAATCGATGGAGTAACGTAATCAGTGACATTGGCTTTTATTATAATTGCAAATTAAGACACATGTAATTATCATATTGAGAGTATAATACCTTAGCTTTATTTTACGACAAAGTTTTCTTCACCTAATAGCTTCACATTTCTGAGTTGATTAATACGTTTTGGGGGTGAGAATGCTTTTTTCTGCTCCACTTTCAACTGTTTGCCCTTTGAACGATCAATGGAATTATATACAGGAATAATATTATAAATAACTAATGAAAGATAAACCAGTAAGACACGAGAAGCTTAAGATTTAATCAGTATTAAACAATCATAAAATTAATTCAAGATTGAATAAAATTAAAGAATTTAAAAAATGATTAAAAATTATCCTTACAGTTTAATTAAAAAATATATTATTAAATAAAAATTAATTGATTTATTTTGGTTTATAATAACTTATTAATTAAAGACAAGAGGTTTAAGTTTTAAAAGGTTCAACCGATATTAAACAATCATAAAACTGATTGAATAAAATTAAATAATTTAAAAAATAATCGAAGAAAATTATCAAAAAGTTTAAAATATAATTAAAAAGAAAATATTAAATAAAACATAATCAAAATAACTGATTAATTAATAAATTAATTAATTTTTAACAACAAAATTATTAGACTTATTATTTAGAGCTATCAGAAATAGTTAAAGTATCTTTTAATTTGACATTTGCTTTAAGATTTTTTAATAATTTTTTCTTCATGACCAGACTTAGGTCTTTAAAACCTATTTATATCATAACCAGGCTTAGGTTTTCTAAAGTTTCTCTCTCAATCCCAGCTTAAACTTCAAAGTAATTCATATTTTTTTAATAAGCAATGTAATGCACGATATGTCATGTTGCTTAAACAAGTTATATATAATTAGGTAGCAATTTCTTGGCTGGAAACATAATCAAAGGAAGGATTAGGACGCCGCATAACACACGCCAACTACTTATTAAAAGAGAATCCAGAGTGATTAGATTATGATAATCATATGATCCCTTGAAGTTTAGGGTAGTGTCGTTTAGATTTAGTCCTCCTCTCGCTTTCTTCACCAGTTTCTTACTTCCTCCCATTCTGAAAATGTCCATTATTGTATAATATTCAACAACTAAGAGTTATTAAATCTAGGTTTATTTGCAAGGCCCTCCCACCTTTCAAAAATAGAACTAATTGAAGTTTCAGTGTTTCTGGTTTTAGTAAAGCCGAAGAAGTACTTTGCATTTGGTTATATTTTGAGTCAATACCTTATTTGACGGTTCAAATCGTGCAGGATAATACGTGAAGCTGACAACATAAATAAATAAATTCATGTCTTAAGCAGCAAGAACAACCTAACAACGAATTATGATACACGAATTAGGGTTTGAGGTTCAAATAATTACTTCAAAGTGCTTTAATGAATTAGACATGTAATAAATGTATAACTAAAATAAAAATAATTGAGTAGTTAGGACTAATGATTAAAACAACTCAACTGGTTCTATCGGTTCAATCGTAAAAATTTCAAACCGTCTAATTTTATCGATGAATATAAAAAATTGTCCCTAAATGGTGAACATTTAGTGATGAATGCCAAAAATCGTCACAAAATGGTATACATTGGGTGACAATTTTTTAATATTCGTCGGTAAATAAACTTTTCGTGACGCTTTTTAGAAATCGTCACCATAATTTGCTAAACATTTGGTGACTAATTTATGAAATCGTCACCAAAGGGAACAATTGGTGACGATTATGTAAAATCGTCGCTAAAAAGATGTTCAGTGACAAATTTGAGAAATCGTCACCAAAGATTCGTATACATTTAGCTAGGTATTTTTTGCTACATTTTTCATATTGTCGTTAAAAGTTACCATTCGGTAAAGAATCGTCACCAAATAGTCCACATTTAGTGACGGTTTCTAAAATTGTCACCAAATTGGTTGACATTTAGTGACAATTTCCATAAATCATCACGAAAAGGTTCACATCCAGTGACGATTTCTGAAAAACGTCACCAAAAGTTTCACGGTAATTTGCAACACATATAGTGACCATTTTCCAAAATCGTCACCAAAGGGTTCACATTTTTCAAACTTACTAAACTAACATTTTTATAATCTATCATAATTAAGATATGTTTTATTGTAGATTTGTTTTAAATGTTTACAACGTGTTGTTGAAAAAACACACACAATATAATTCTAAGTGTTAAACAGTAGTATTAATTAATCATTAATAATAATTAGTAACAATGCAAAAATTAGTTATAAAAATTTTAATAATTGTATCGATATAATTATATGATATATGGAAGGCTAACAATTACAGTCATAGTACAAGAACAATAACAGTCCATACTTAATAGTACGCAGCTTGACCCCTAACTAGTAGAGAGGTTATTTGATAAATTCTTACAGATACAACAATAAATTAACTTTAAAGTTAAGTCCAGTTGATTGCATCGATAAATGATAATGATATAATTATTTTTTTAGATTTCAAGTGATATGAGAGTTGGTAAAGGTGAATGAGTCCCTGATGTTTGGATTCCCGAGGATGGTCCTTGCACTTTCGAAGGCATCAATTAGAACAGTGATAGTTCTTCTCTCAGGTGTAAGGTTTTTCACACCTTCTTGCAACAGCGTTTCTGCTATAGCTAAACTTATAGAGGATACAGTGAATGAGTTGCTACATTTAGTATGGAAGACAAGTTCTCCAGATGAACTACCAGTACAAAAAAGATTACCTAAAATATAATCAGTATAGAAATTAGATATTGTCGTATTAGTAAACGGTTAAACAAACCGAAATTAGAGTGACATGCATACATGAATGACCATATGAAGTTGGTGGAATAGACAAATTTTCCACATCAACTGATTTCCCTAATCCTTTACGGACCGTTGTGACATCGCTCCCATCTCCATAGGCATACATGTCATATTCGAGATTTAAGGAAGCTTAAAACAACATGTAGTATATACATCAAATGTGAATATATATAATAGATTCATAAAAGGAAATGAGAAGTACATTATAAGGAAAGTGACATTGTTCAGATGATATTAAACACCTTGAAGTAGAAGATCGGCCATGGAAATTGAACGATCATTAGTGTATGAAGTAAAGATTTTTTCTGCATTGTTTATTTCTTCAGTAGGGATAATTTTGCTACATTCCTCCTAATGGAATGAATTAATACCATCCAGAACTAGACGTATATCAACATTCTTTGATTAATAATGTTAAGAGGTATATTCTGCAAATGTCGATTTAGAATAAAATGATGATATGTTCAACTGCAATTTCGATCATAAGTGAAAGTAGTCTAGCTTGGCACTTATACATCTTCAATATGCCTAATGATATGAAAGTTTCCATGGCTAAAATTTTAGAAATTTGATGTGCAGTTTGTATCACATGCAAGATTTAGAATTTAAAGTAGAATAGACATTACTATATTCTTAATGTACAGAAATATAGTATTATCTATATTAGACTATATTACTATTATTGGAAATGAATAAAAGTAAAATACTATTGAAGACCTTTCATTTAAAGTAAAATACTATTGAAGACCTTTCATTTAAGCGTTAAAGGTCGTTCGAAAGAGGCCAACCCATATAGAAATAACAAAGACAAGCAATAAATCATTTTCGAAACACAACCATAAACACAACCCATACATCAAATGCATAATTAAGAACTCACGATAAACACCTAAAGGTATAAGTTAAACTTAGCACAACTTCATTAATGAAAATTAAAAAAAGAACAATACCGATTTAGTTAATGATGGTTCATCAACGGTGATGACCATAATGGTTCATCAACGGTGATGACCACAATATATAACCTAAACAAATGAGAAGATTCTGAGAAATGTTAACTGCTTGAACGAGAATGAAGTAGCTTTTTATTGTGGTTGTTATTGAAAACCTAATACAAAATGACATCGTTTTTCTTGTTTAGGTAAATGATGCAGTTTCTTATTTACTGTAGTTATTTGGAAGTACTATTAATTAATTTGCTACGATCTGTTGTATTTGGTCGACAAATGTCAGATGTAATGATTAATACATGGTTCGTCGCCAAAGTCCGCAAATTCATAAATAATTTTTAATAAATTTATTTTCCTATTCCAAATAAAACATAATTTGAATTAAAAATTAAATTATTCAATTGAAAACTATTTCCAAATTAATTTGTTGACCCTTCAAATAAATTATAATTGGCTTACAATTTTCAAAAAACTATAGATTTTAATTATTATAATTCGAAAATTGTATCTCAAAAAAGTATACATTTAAATTATTATAATTTAGTTAGTAAAACTAAATTATAATAATTTAACAAGACATTGTAATATAATTAGAAAACTATTTCTAGCAAATTAAGTCATTCCCAAAAATTAAGCAAATGAAGAACAATTGCATGTATAAGTGAGAAGATTAATTTAACATTTTGTTTGACGTATTAGGAATACTTCATATATATTAATCAATTAAGAAAATTAAGAAAGTAAAGAAATTGCTTTGGTTGAGGAAATTTGGCAGCAAATTGTCTACCATTTGCGACTAAGTGTGATGGTTGGTCGCAAAAATGATATTCTATGACTAACTTACTTCGTCGCAAAAACCCTCGGGTGTTAATTAAGAAAATTAATAATGTAAAGAAAATACTTGAGTTTTGGCGACATTGGGTATAGTTGGTAGTGAATTGAAGTGATAGGTGACGATAATTTTGACCATCGGAAAAAAGTAAAATGTTTAGTATTGATGATGATTTATCAATTTGGTAGCAAAATGTTGTACAATTTGCGACACTATTTTATTTTCGTAGCAAACATCTTATATTTAGCGATGAAAATTCATTGCCAAACGTATCGGACACTTGCTCCCTCTCTTTCGTAGCAAACATTTTATATTGTTGCAAACGACGTCGTCCTACCGTCTATTTAGACACAGACACTTGCTCCCTCTCTTCTTTTAAGCCCGAAGACCAGCGCCCCCTTCTCTCCTTCATTTTTTCAAAACCAACGTCTTCTCTGTGCCCTATTTTCTCCTCTACCTTGGACAATAACAAAGAATCTTCTTCGTGCATTTACTCTCTTCATTTGGTGAGTACTGTTGATTGTATTTTTAGATGTATCATTGAAGTCGATATTAGTCCGATGGTTTTGTGTTATGTTTTGAGTTTGTTATCGATTTGTTTGCATTTTTTGGTGATGATAATGGTTGAGTGGAGCAGAAGTTGTGTTATTGTTGTTGAAGGAAGGGAAAACAACTATATTTTGTGTTTTTAAGTTGAAAATTACTTGCCCATAAGGTATTCGACAAAAGTCATTATAGTGTTTTGATTTATGATATTGGAGAACCAAGGTTTAATTATGTTAAAAAGTAAATTATAATGTTATATTTTCTGTTATATTAAAAATCAAGTTTGGAACCTAGGTAATGGAGATAGTAAAGGGGATAGGAGGGACAGAATCACACATGGTGAAGACATCAAAATATTAAACAAAATCTTTGAATTTAAAGGTTGAAAAATGTCGTCAGTTTATAGCAACATATTTTTGGGTTTGGAAAGTGAAGTGGGGTCAGGGAAATTGTCAATACTTAATAGTGATTTGCTTGATTGATTGGTTTTTTTTATTTTTGGTTTAATAGGATTAGCACGATAAGTTTATGCATCTCTTGAACGTTCTTCTTCTATTAAAATATTTATTTATGTATTTATAATTAGAAAGTTAAATGAGTACATCATTGACTAAAAACTCCTTGTATTAAAAAATTTGATCCATGTTTTCAACAGTTAAATAATTACTGATTCGCATATTATATACTATAGGTTAAAATGATTGTTAGGTATGTGACAAATCTCTTCACTTTTGAAATACTTTATCAAATTCTTCAACATCCTTTTTTGTGATTTAAATATGCTTTTATAGTACCATAAAGAAGAAATTTTTTATTTAGTTAGGGATTGTGTATAAGGTTTTTTGCAGATGTTGTCTTCCTCTGTTTGATTGGAGCCAAAACTGAAGAATTTGTGTGACATCTTCAGGTATATTTGACAAAAGCCCTCTTTTTGTATTTTGACAGAAATCGAGTAAGACTAGTTGAATATACCTAAAAACTAGTTATTGTAATGATTGAGGCTTATGGAACTAGCAACTATTTGAAGTGGTTGTAGGATTGATCATTCAAGTTCCTCCTTCTTAGTGGTTTACAGTTGTCCGTCGATTTAAATAACTCGTCCAAACTAGTTACAAAATCATTTGAACAAAAAATTGTAACTATTATTAATGCGAATTAGTAGTAAACATTATTGTTAATGCGAATTAGTAGTAATCACCTTAGTAACTAGCTTGTTAATTAATTATTTTATATGTTGGTTGTCATTTCATTTTGTTGTATATTGTTTATGAAATTGGAGCGTATGAACTGACAACACGAATTTAGTGGTTAGTAAATACATTGATGCGTATGCAGTCAAAACACGATATTGTCACATCATTTTATAGCCATTTTTGGACAAAGTGTTTTGAAATTGAATCACCATGCAATTTAAGAAGATAGAATTGGAACCTTATTTTCTTTCTTTTGCCAATGACATTTAAAATAATAGCTTAAATGTCATCATCATTATCATTATCATCATCACCCAATCCGAAATCTCGCAAAGAAGCGAAGTTTGGGGAAGTCTGATAGTACGCAGCCTTACGTCTATATAGTAGAGAGGCTGTTTTTGGTGAACCCACATGCAAATGAGACAATATAAGAATGATGAATGTTACAAAAACAATTCAGTAAAAATGAAAATACAAATAATGGGGAATACCTTAAGGAGTCCAGAACTGCGAGAATCTAATAATACGAAACACAAATAATAATAATAATATAATACTAATAAGAATAGTAATAAAGAAAAACTAAAACTAGTAGGAGACTTAATACAAGGATAAAAATAGTAAAATAATAACAATATCAATAAAAATAGTAATAATATTACTAAACGACTAAAAAGAATGAAGAAAACGTGAATAAACCAAGAACTTGATTAATAATAATAAAATACTAAAGACACTAATGCAAAGATTAAAGCTAGCAATAAACTCATTAAAAGGATCAAAGTAAAAGGAAAATGATAACGATAATTACATTAATGATAATAATAATATTAGTAAAAGTGAAAATTTTGAATACTAAAGAAGAAATAGTTAGTAAACAGTAGAGATAATACGACTAATAGGATAGAAAGAATAATAATAATACTAGTAATAGTACTCGACCAAAAAAAAGTCAATGATTTAGGAGTTAATAAATCCTGACATGAAAGACAAAACACCTAAAAAATCACGCTTGAAATAGCTGCGTCTCCCAGAGAGCCTCAACCGAAGATACTACTTAAGAAGGCTCTTACTAAATGGTGAAGTGACAGGTTAAAAGGAAAATAAAAAGTTAAGGGATTGTTGTGTATAGATATCTGCGAAAGGGGCTAAATTGGCAACCCACGGTACTTGAAAGGAACGTATAGCAGATTTGTCAGGCAGCTCAAAGAGGTTATACATCAGATATTATACGTCAGTGAAAAACATTTGGCCAAAACAAGCAATGTTATGCCCAACGTTTCGGCTCCGTCGAAAATGGTGAGAAGAAGGAGTAGGACTCTAGAGACAAAAACGTTGAACAGTTAAGGAACACTGAAGATGACCGCCAAAACTACACCTACGCTGGAAAACTCACGAGCTTCATCCCCCTCATCAACTAATGAACATCCACTAGCACATAACAGGCCTCCCAACTATAGAAATTAACACCCATTACCAACACAAACTTACGTGCGTCACTCAAGGGAGAAGGCTTAAAAAGAGAGCTTACGAACTCAAATAAATAGCTTAAAAAGCACAAAGTGAAAATGCGCACCTAGGAATTGGCTGAGGCAGTGTCCTCGTGTCCTGCATATATAACCAAAACAATAAAACTAGTTATTACCTTCACCGAATGAAGGGTTGTCACGAATATGCTGTCAACAAAATGGCTTGCATGCAGGTGCTTCAGCAGTTGATCTTTTCATATATTGATGAGATGCTTTCGGTTGCTTTAACTTACTCCAACGTCCTTAAGAAATCTAAAAACATACAAGAGAAACAGTGAATTAATCCAGGAATTTTTCCAGTTGAACGTTTAGGAAGCTCTGCCCTACACACTAGTAAGCTTGACAACTAGATTCTGCAACTAGGAAAACCTCTGCGAGATCCCAACAAAAGTCTATAAAATTTTTCGAGTATTAGACAAAAAAAGAAGTACGAGTTTCAAGAAACAAGAAAACATTATTCTCATGGTGGACGGAGATGAGTATTGGAAAAGATGCTTGTGGAGTTAACGGAATCCTTTCCTGCTCTCAAAAACAACAATATTTCTTCTTGCCGATTTCTGCTCTTACTTGCTCGCTCTCGTTCCTGTGGACGGTGTCAGAGCTACACTGGAACTGCCGTGGTGATCGTCATAGCCCTTCTCGTCTCCACCACCGCCTAGCTCTCTCTCGTCAAATAACAAAAATTAATACAAAATTAGTAGTTAACCTCATACAATGCAATTAATTTTTGTATTGAATAGTTAGTACCATAACAACATCCAACACATCAAATTATGAATATAGCATGTTCAATTACATTATACACTAATGTAAATGATATAATTTATATGATAACAAATTAGAAAGAACAATAGGTAAAGGTAATTTCACCAACAATTTTAAAAAGATAAAATTTGGAAGCTTAATTTATTTCTTTTGCCAATGACATTTAAAATAATAGCTTCAATGTAAACTACAAAAATTAATATAAAAGACTTAACCAATTATAATGTCATTATGTAATAGAAGAAGTTAAACAGACAAATTAATACAAGAAACAAATAAACATAGTATAGACATAGGATGGTATATAGGTTGGAAATCAGTGATGTAGCTCTAATGAGGCTTATCGGTAAAAAATTTCACGAGTCTAGGAGCGATAGCGAGAACTCTGTTTCTCGATCAGGTATAAATAACGCCACATACCTTAATTACATAGGTTTTTTTATGTAATATTGAACGAAAAATGTATATAATAACTCAGTTATCTTCTTTTATTGTATAGCTAAATGGATAAGAGTTGGATGTCTCATCAAAAATGGTCAACTGAATACGTAGAAGGAGTTAAGAGTTTCATGCAACTTGTAAAATATCATATAGGTGATGAATGTAGTATTCGTTGTCCATGCATCGATTGCTTAAATGTCGACTTCTAAAGTCAAGATGTGGTATATAATCACTTACTGATTCAATATGTATATAAATTCTATACTTCATGGCTTTATCATAGGAAGCAAGTTGTAGTAGAAGTGGCAGTACATCTTATGATGACAGTTACAATAATGATGTAGATGATTGTGTTGTGAATGATGATGGTGATGATGGGATTGACAAGAGATAGATGATTGTCATAATTATATGGAGACTATGAATGAAACAGGAATGCCTAACATAATTGGTAGTGTTACAGAAGATAATTGTAGGAAGTTATTGAAAGTTGCTTAAGAACAATTATACCTGAGGTGCTCTAATTTCTCATAATTATCATTTGCTGTGAACTTATTGCATTAGGTTTATAATAAATAGAGTAACAAGTCCTTTGACATGTTAATTGACTTACAGAACGATGCATTACCTATTGGACACAAGTTACTGAAATCTTACTATGATACAAAGAAACTGTTAAGGGACCTTAGATTGGGATACATTTCAATTCATGCTTATAAGTATGATTGTGTTCTTTTTTGGAAGGAAAGTAAAGATCTTCAAGAGTGTCCTATTTGTGGTGCATCAAGGTGGCAGGTGGATGATGGCAGAGAGAAAAAGATACCCAATGAAATTGTTCCATACTTTCCTATTAAACCATGATTACAATGACTTTTTATTTCAATAAAAACAGTCTTATATATGAGGTGGTATAAAGAGAAACACAATGATGATAACATTATGCATCATCCAACAAACTCAATGGCATGGAAAGAAATTGATAGAAAGTTTCCATAGTTTGCACAAGATAGTCGTAATGTTCGACTTGGATTAGCCTCAGATGGATTTAATCTTTTCGGTAATATAAGCACTTTATATAGCATGTGGCCGGTGATTCTAGTCTTATGCAATTTACCTCTATGGAAGTGTATGAAGGAGCCTTTTATGTTATTATCTTTGCTTATTCCAGAACCTACTGCTCTTGGTAAGGACATCAATGTATACACTCAACCATTAATTGATGACTTAAAACAATCTATGGGAATTTGGATTACAAACTTTTGACGTTATTGAAAGTAAAACATTTATAATGCATGCTGCTGTTTTGTGGACTATAAATAATTTCCCAGCTTATGGGAATTTGTTTGTGTGGCGCACTAATGGTATATGGCTTGTCCTGTATGTAACCATCAAACATATTCAATAAAGATATGAAGTAAAAAAATTTATACGGGTCATCATTGTTATTTAGAACATAAGCCTAGATGGCAAAGAAATAAACTGTTTAATGGCAAAGTAGAATTGGGTAAAGCTCCTATGCAGTTGTCCGGTGATGATATTGTTTACCAACTATCACATTTGGGTGACATTATACTTGGCAAACACTCAAGTAATATAAAGCAAAAAAGAAATGATGTCGTACTGAATTGGACAAAAAAAGAGAGCATATTTTTCAACTTGTCATATTGGAAGGAATTAGTACTGAGGCACAATCTAGATGTCATGCATATTGAGAAAAACATTTATGAGTCCATTTTAGGGATTGTCATGGGAATTGATGGGAAATCCAAAGACACAATTAAGGCTAGACTTGACTTGGAAGACATGAATATTAGAAAAGGCTTGCATTTGAAAAGAAGAGATGGTGGGTCATACGTTATTCTCCCTGCTTGTTACAATATGTCAAAAAGTGAGAAACAGTCAATCTTTCAGTTCCTCTAATCGGTCAAATTTCCTGATGGGTATCCATCAAATATAGGTCATTGTGTCAATGTTAAAAAGTGAAAAGTGTCAGGTTTGAAAAGTCATGATTGTTATGTGCTTTTGCTATGATTAATTCCTGTTGCAATATATGGGTGTTTGTTAAAGGATGTGTTCATTACTTTGGGTCAATTGGGAGAGTTTTTAAAACAATTATATTATAAGACATTTAAAGTTGAAGAGCTTGATAAAATGGAAAAAGACATAGCATTGATTCTATGTAGGCTTGAAGTATTATCCCCCTTATCGTTTTTTGATGTCATGGTTCATTTAGCAATTCACTTACCATATGAAGCAAAACTTTATAGACCGGTTTAATTTCGATGGATGTTTTCGATTGGAAGGTAATTAATATTAAATTCATAAAGTTTTTTCTATGTTCTTTGTTTGTAACAATTCCTAAGTTTATATCTGATTATGTTCAAGTTTTTGTGCTCTTTTAAGCGTTATGTATGTAATAGAGCTCAACTAGAACGATGTATTGCAGAGGCTTATACAGCAAATGAATGCTTAACTTTTTGTTCAATCTACTTAATTGATGTGGAGACAAGATTTAATAGATCAAAACATAACTTTGATTTTTATGATGACGGTGGGTTATCTATTTTCTCCCAAAAGTTAGGCCACTTGGTGTGGGTAAATATGTAGAGTTAACTAAAGACAAATTTGAAATTGCCCATTGGTATATTTTGAACAATTGCGAGAAAGTTGATACGTACATAGAGTTCTTATATTCCTTTTCATTTAAACAATCATATTACAATTTTCTTTATTCACTCTGAGATCTTACTGTCGTTGTCTTTTTTAAATAGAGAGCACAAAGTGACAAATTATTAATGTTGAAGAAAGATATAGGCAAAAGTTTGTATCATTGTTTCGAAATCGAGTAAGTTTCATATTGGTTATATATTATGAAAATATGAGCATATGTCTTATCCTCATATTTATTTTCAATTTGTCATACTAATGATATGGTTACATAATCATAATGTGCAAAAAGTGACAATAGCATTATATAGTTTGACATGTGGGCCTTATATTTATGGGAAGAAATACACAAGTTGCATTGTTAACGGGATGAGATTTTATATACAAAATTGAGATAGTTAAGTTAGAAGACAAAATTGTGGGGTTATCATTAAAGGATGTCATGACGACGAAATCATTGACTTCTACAATGTCATCTGTGAAATAATAGAGTTACACTACATCAACGATAAGAAGGTTGTTCTACTTAATTGCAAATGGTTTGATCTAACTGACTTGAAAGTGAACGAGCATATTACTAGCATAAATGTTGGTAAGACATGGTATGATAATGATCCTTTTGTCCTGGCAAGTCAAGTCAAAAAAGTTTTCTATGTCAACGATACTGTATTGAGTAGCAATTGGAAGGTTGTTTAAAAGTTTCAACTGTCTTTGATTTTTGTGAAAGGGATATTGGTCAATTGGATGAGGATGCATATGAAGTCTATCAAGAAATTAGATTGGAGTTCAATAGTGAAGGCATTCCGATAGAAGATGTAGATATATCATCATTCCATAAGAGAGATTTTGATCACAAAGTAGTTCAACTAGATGAAGTTCAAGCCCATCTTATCTTACAAACGAATGAAGACTATACTCAGGATGACTTAAATGACAATGATGATACTTTGCTCGAATATATTAGTGATGAAAAATCAATGATAATGTACTTAATGATGATGATTTTCAAAATCTTAATCATAATGATTAAATGTAAATAAATTGTTTGTATTTTTTTGAAATGTGATGTTCATAATTGCCTTATGTTGTTGATGTTTAACTTATGTTAATTTACGATGACTAGATGCATATTTTTAATGTTTCACTTATGTTTATGCAGACTATTATGTCAAATGTTTAGTATTTGACTATTGATCTCCTTATATTCATGTGGAATATTGATGTTTGAGTTCTTAAGCATTATTTTCATATTTCGTTTTAGTTGTTCAGTATAATGGCACCTGGTAAAAATAAGGGAAAGAGGGTGGCAACGATTGAAGAAGTTCCTCCCCCACAACAACCAACTCAATCCATCCCCATCGTTCAACAACCAACAATTGCATCCTTGAGTGAAGACAGTCAACAACAACCTTTACTAATATCGTCAGTTAATGCTGAGGGATCTTCAGATAAGTTATTGTTAACCAAACATATTTACATTAATGCTGAAATTACTCGTTACATGTCTAGTGTGTTTTTCTTATTATGATTTTTTTATTTTTAGGTTCCAATAATGTGATTAGAAAATAAGGTAGAGGTATCACAAAAAGAGTTGAGTTGCAACAGATGAATGTTGCAATGAATAGCAAGTTGTCTTTGACCATTGACCCCACGCAATGTCACCTTCTAGATGAGATCCAATCTGCAAAATTGTCCAGTGAGTTGGGTATCGTTGTGAGGAATGAATTGCCTTGCCTTCGGCATGTCAGGCAGTTAAAAGAAGACAACTTGCTCTAAAATGCTTTAGACAAAGTTTCGATAATATTTCAATTCATTTGATTAAATGTATTACAATTTTACTTACCAAAAACAATAACTTAACTTATACTTGTTCTTTTGTAGATGAAGCTTAATATTGTTGATATCGACAAGTCTGGAGTTTCAAGTTGTGTTAGTTCATTGCTAAAACAAAAGGTGAAAGATCATTAATATATACTTCATAAATATTACCAGTCTTTCCCTTCCAATGAAGAGACAAGGAGACATGTTCTGGAACTGGTGAGTCCAGAAAATTGGACTAAAATGTGTGTTTATTAGGCTTTTGCAAAGGGTCAGGTTTCTTTCATTCTTTTCATATTTTCTTCCATTATTTTTGTTTATACATTTCACGACTACTTCTCTTAATTTAGGAAAAGTGTGAGAAAGTAAAGGTGAACAGAGTAAAAATGAAGACTTCTCATAATATTGACTTCAAATCATTTGTTGTCGTCTAACAAGAATTTGTAAGTGTAACATTTTCAACTTATTATTCAATATCTTAATACAATAAATTCTATTATCTTCTAATTTTTTAAATTTATATAATAGAGTCAAACTCAACTACAAGGACAAGAGTGTGATATGATCACACTGTACAAGTTAACACACTACAAGGAAGGTGGAGATCTTACGTCTGAAGAGGCACAAAGTAGTTATGTATGTACAAAAAAATAAATATTACAGTTTATTTTTTTATGTAATAATAAGTAATAATTTTTTACTTGGCTCAATTTTGTACTTTAAATTGTAGGACAAGATGCAAGAGTCATTGCAGACATCATTGTCTCAGGGAATCAGCCTAATGTTGATGACATTTGCAACAATATTCTTGATTTAAGATCCGGATATATCAAAGGTATTAAGTATAGCCCTAAACCTGTTGGTACATCTTCGTCATAACTAGCATATGTCACGACGCCTCAAAAGGAGAACTAGTCATTGAAGACCAAGTTACAATGTACAGAAGAGAAGTTAGATCGTAATGTAAAAGAAGTCAACAAGTTTAAAAAGATGGTCAAACAATTACTTGGTTCAAACTATGTCAATAGTAGTGATGATGAGGATTCTTAATTTGTTTATAAAATTTGTACAAATTCTGTAATTAACCTGTAATTATTTTTTTTTAATAAAATGCATTCCATTTTTAATGTTTATTTTATTTCACTTTATTATTATTTAAAAAATATGTCACCAACATTAATTATAAATTGTAACAATTTTATATTTCAAATTGTTTTAAAATTTATAATAAATTCAATTAAGTTTTTTTAAAATTATAATAAAATTAACATTTAAGAATAAATGTTTGTTACTAAAAAATATTAGCTACCAAAACAAATTTGTCACAAAACATTATTTCCTATGTTTTTTAAGAACATCTCTAAAAATATTTACCAATAACAAACAATTAGTAGCTAAAACTATTCTGATACAAAAATAAAATTGTAAGTAAAAATAATTACTTACGACTACAATTTTATAGATAAAAACTTTTCTCTACGAAACATATACATTGCAAATTTTTATATATGACGTTTTTTGTTTTTGTTAGTTATATGTTTTATTGACGAATATATTGTGTATCCAAAATATTTCAATGAGGATTTTACAAAAACATCGTAGATATTGTTTTGCTACCTAGATTCAGCGACCATCAAGGCGATGATTATTTTTCATCACAAATTATTATTTGACACGACTTTTTAATATTTAGCGACAATTGAATCCGTGGCTAATAAGCTTATTTATTGTATTGATTTGAGTGTTCTTATTAAATAATACTAAGTTCGTTGTCACATAATTATTTTGATGTTAAAATCAGGTTATATTTTTTCCTTAAAAAATGTATTATTGACTTATTTAATATTTTATCCTTATTTGTATTGTATAAATAATGATTAGAGGTCATGAACAACTCTGGTACACACTTGTCCAAGTTTCAAAATATGTGCACAATTATTACGGAGATTGTGTGACAGAATACATTAAATGAGATCAATGTACGTTAAGAGTTGTTATTTCTGTTTTTTATTTTTTAAATTCAGAAATCTCATTTACTATCATATAAATATTTATTTTTAAATTTTAATAAAATTATGAATAATTTAATTTAATTTAATATTATATTTAATTAATTAGAATTAATTATTGATAAGAATTATGAATAATTTAATTTTACTTTATGATTTTATTTAATTTTCAATTCAATTTAATAAATTAATTTTAATAAATATAATTAAAATTAAAATATATTAAAATTTTAAATTTCAAATAAAATTTTATTAATAATTACAATATATTTTAAAATGTTAATTTATAAATAAAGGTCAATTTTTAAATTATTTATTTTAATAAAATAAAATAATTTTGTTTGT
>JANZLD010000009.1:46314877-46326581 GCA_026413575.1 Erythroxylum carthagenense | reverse complement strand
TGTGCCCTTATTGGGACAGTTTCAGAGCCTCTGGCTCAACGATTAATGTGCCCTTATTGGGACAGTTTCAGAGCCTTTGACTCAACGACTAATGTGCCCTTATTGGGACAGTTTCAGAGCCTCTGACTCAACGACTAATGTGCCCTTATTGGGACAGTTCAGGCGCTCGATGACAACACCGAAATAAATTGAAAAGTGTTACATGCACACGTCATATGCATTTGATTTAATCCTTTTGATTGAGTGAAAGGCAAAATGCCTTATGTTTCTGTGGTACTAATTATGTAGTACTTCTGAAGGCGTTAATCCTTTTGATTGAGTGAAAGGCAAAATGCCTTATGTTTCTGTGGTACTAATCATGTAGTACTTCTGAAGGCAAATTATGAAACAACTGTGTTATGCTTGGAGTGTTACACGAATTCATTTGGTTATGTATGTCTAATCGAATGAAATGTATAAATTGTCTATGCTTTAGTGAAATTGTGAAATGTGATCAATATGCAACAATGTGAATATATGTTATGTGAAATGATGTTGTTACATGAATTGAGTGGACCATCGATGATGGTCACTCATTGAGTTTGCAAAACTCACCCAAAATTTGCAATTATTTTTTAGGACCCAGAAGAATACCCCGTTAGGCAACGGGCGTATAGCATCTGCTAGTGAGTGAGAGAAGAGATCGGGATCAGTTCGCGTCTGTATTAGTGTCTGATAAAATTGTATTGTTTGAATTTTGTACAATTATTTTGTAGAGTTGACATACTGAAATAAATTGTATTTATAAAAAAAGGGGCCCCATGGTCATTGTATTTACCGGTCATGTTTATGTACATTGTTTTCCGCATAATATATAATGTATGTGTATGTTTCAAAAAAATTTATACTGAGTTTTGAGTGAGTGATGTAGCACGCCACCCTCGTAGGGCTCGGACTCGGATATCACTATCAATGTCAGATTCGGGTCATGCGGTAGTGGGGTGTTACAAAAGTGGACCAAAGATGAATCAAGTTTACTTCATTTCCCTTGGAGGCAATTTAGTAACTTAAAGGGGCAACAAACAAATCAGTTATGGCCAGATCATCAATATAATAAGAATTTAGAATAAAGACATATATGAGTTGTTATGGTAGAAGATTTATTTTAGATGACTTGAAAGCAAGTGGATAAGTCCTATCAAAATCTATTGTGACAAGAAATCAACCTATGTAGCACAAACACGACAAAATGGAGCCGTGTCCATGTGTCAAACACATGTCCGACACGGACAGCCACCTGACTCACGGTGGACACGTGTCCGTACGTGTCGGCATTAAAAAATAATTTTTATCGACTCAGACACGGCTCTGACACGTCTTGAGACGGCTCGAACATGACTAGAGACGACTCGTATCATATGTTGTCATATGACATGTATATATATTGATGATTTCCATATATGTGTTCACACATGATAAGTTTATATCTCATAAATTTGAAAAGGAGTCCATATAGTAAAGCCAATCTTACACCCAATGCAAAATTTGAAAAGGGGTAGCTTCCCATAGCATGATTTTGATGAGTGTTTAGTTGCTGTTTTGCAATGCAATATTGATGATTTTATGGCTGGACTACTGTAGGCTACAATCCTTTTTTAGAAGTAGCAATCTTCATGTGTGATTTTGAAATTAGAAATGTGTTTGGTTGAAAGTTGCTTTTCCTGTCTTACTTTCTTCATTGACATAAAAACACTTTGTTGTTTCTTAATATTGTTTACTTGTTTGTTAATACAATTTGGTATCTTAATTAGGTATTTCAATCCACTATTCTCATTTTTCCATGGCTTCTAGTAGTGGTGCTGAACAAGAAAATCCAGAAAAATCACTATAGAAATATGTGGTGAAGAAAAATAAAACAGAGGGTGGTGAAAATTTTGAGTTTGAGTGTAGTTTTTGCCATAGCTCATTCAAAGGTTCTTACACTAGGGTAAGGGCACACCTGTTGAAATTGTCAGGTAAGGGAATTCGAGTTTATGGTGACATCCCATCCTCAAAGGTGACAGAACGTAAAAAAAATTGACAATGAAGCTACATTGTTGATTGAAAATTTCAAGGCAAGACCTGACTCTCTTCCGCGCTTATCTAGTCAATCTCAAAATTTCTCAATTGGTGAAGCAACATATACTAGTAGTTTTGATTCAAGAAAGAGAAGGACAACACCGGGACCTCTAGAGGATGCTTTAAACATGCAAGCTAGAGAAAATTTAGCTCTTGAGATTGCTAGAATGTTTTACTCTTCAGGATCGCCTTTTCATCTTGCAAGGAATCCTCATTTCATCAAAGCTTTCTCTTTTTTTGCTAATAATTATATTAGTGGTTATGTTCTTCGGGGCTATAACAAGTTGAGAACAATTTTACTTGACAAAGAAAGAGAACATGTTGAGAAGCTTCTTTAACCTATAAGGAATACATGGAATTAAAAAGGAGTGAGCATTGTAAGTGATGGGTGGAGTGATCCACAAAGAAGACCTCTTCTCAACTTTATGACTGTGACTGAAAGTGAGCCAATGTTTCTGAAAGCAATTGACTACTCCAATAATATCAAGGGCAAGGATTTTATAGCCAAGCAAATGAGAGATGTGATTATGGAAGTTAGTTTTTATAATGCCGTGCAAATTGTGACGAACAATACATCGGTTTGTAGGGCAGCTGGTTTAATGATTGAGGCCAAGTTTTCAACTGTTTTTGGACTCCTTGTGTTGTCCACACTCTTAACTTTGCTTTGAAGAGCATTTGTGCGGTTAAGAATACAGAAAGGAACAACCTAGTGTATCAAGAATGTTCTTGGATTTCACAAATTGCTGATGATGTTTCTTTTATTAAGAATTTCATTGTTAATCACCATATGAGGTTGTTCATCTTTAATGAGCTTGTTTTATTAAAGTTACTCAATGTTGCTGCTCCTACTCGATTGGCCTCAACAATGTTGATGTTGAAACGGCTTAAACTTCTCAAACATGAGCTCTAAGAGATGGTGATAAGTGAAAAATGATCTGTTTACAAGGAAGATGATGTTGGCAAAGCTGAATTTGTCAAAGAGAAGCTACTGAGTGATAGTTGGTGGCAAAAGACAGATTTCATTCTTTCTTTTACCAATCCTATCAATGATGTTTTAAGAACCATAGATACTGAAGCATCTACTCTCCATTTGGTGTATAAGATATGGGATTCCATGATTGAAAAAGTAAAAAAGGCCATTTATCTTTTTGAAAGAAAGGATGAGAATGAATCTTCAACCTTCTATGAAGTGGTCCACGAAATCTTAACCCCTCTTCATTGTTTAGCTCATTCTTTGAATCTAAGGTGATTATTTGTAACATCCCGTTCCCATACTAAGGGTTGGAACCCTAAAATTTGGTACATGTGAGATCAAAGAGAGATTAAGAAAATTGCATTTCATGATCATGCATAATGTTAGCATACACACATGTGAATTTGAATTTTTGCACACATTATAATGACTGTACATGCACTCATTTGACATTTTTCGGGTATAATTGATATTTAATGTGATTATATTGGAAATTGTGAATTATATGTGTTGAAAATTGAGTTGGAGTGTATAAGTAGTGAGTTATAATTTTAAAAAAATTTGGAAATTTTCTAAAATTGAAGAGTATTTTTGGACTAGGAAAATGCCAAAAGGCAAAACAATTGATGAATAGTAGTAGAAATAAGGGTCAAATGTCAATGGAAATTTTTATAAATGACATTGAGATTTAATGACTTATGTCATTGAAAATTGGGAGACAATTGGAGTAGAAATTGGAGACAAAATGGACTAGTTATTAAAGTAGACCAAATGGAACCATGGGGAGGTGAAAAGTGGCAAGTGACATGTGTCACTTGCCTTGCCAAATCTCATCCACGATTTTTTCTTCATCTTACAAGCCTATCCTTAATTTTTTCTTTCATTTTAACTCTTGCTTTCTTCTTCATTTTCGTGGCTTCTTCTTCTCTTCTTCTCCTTCATGATTCTTGACTCACCCAAATCTCCATCAAGTTACATCACGCTTCCATCTTTCACTTGTTACTCTCACCATATCATCTTCTTCATTATCACAAGAAAACCCATCCCTACCACCTTAAGAAGATGAGGATCATATGATGCTTGGGAGTTAGGGTTAAGAGAGATTTTAAAGAATTGGAAGCTAAATCAAGTAAGTTATGCTTTAAATAACATTGGCAAGGTTAAATGAAGCATTTATGATAGTTGTTAGAGGTTAAATGACATTTAATGGTGTTTTATGTATGATGAACGTGGGTGATGAAATGCTTAGGTAAATTTCTTGTTTTGTATATGTATGATGATTAATGATTTATAATTTGTTATAGAGATATTTTGAGGTTGAATGATCATCTTCATGGGGTTAGGATGAGTGTAGAAAATTAATAATGAATGGGTGAATGTTTATGTTCTGTTTTTAGGTTAATGATCAATTATGGATCATGATGTGTCTTGTGAATGTTTTGGAGATTGAGAATTAAGAAGAAATGAAGTAGAAAGGATGTGTTACGTGTAAAATGTAGGGACTTACAAAAATCTGGAAAAATTTGAAGAGAGAAAGAGAGAGAACTGGAAAATGCTAGCTGTAACAATTTCACTGATCATGCTTCTGTGTTTTAGCCATAACTTGTTCTATAGTTATTTAAATGAGATGATTTTTTATTTAGATTAAATTAGAGATATAAGGCTACATTTTTCATGAAGACATAAAATTTAAATTATGTCTTTAAGAGTTTTAAAATCTGACTAGAAATTGTGTACTAGGTGCTGGAAGTTGATGATGAATGTATATATATGTATATGTTTTGTTATTAGTGTTCATGATCAATCATGAACTATAAATTGTTTATAGATGATATTGATTTGAAATGGAGTTAAAATAATGGATGAATGATGAGTATTGAACTAGAAATGATAGACTAAGCATGAGAAATTGAATGTTGTAAGTAAAAGAGTTAGAAATGAGCAATTGGACATACTTTGGTGCAAGAGGCATAACGTTTTCTGTAGAACTCAAATTGAGGTCATTTAGGTATAGTTTTAAAGAGGACTTCGAGATTTCTATGAAGACATCGAGAAGAGATTTTAATGTCTAAAGGGTCAAATTTTTAAGTTTTTGTAAGTGACCCATAAAGGTCGATTTAACAGACATGGATGTCCGCCTAACGGACATTTACGTGTCAAGTGACCCTAATTGAGGCTTAAATGGGTCTTAAATTGAACCTAGAATAATCCTTGGTTTATGTGACTAATGTATGATAGTTTTGAAGTGAAAATGAAGGTTATAACTTAGTGAATGAAGGGATAATATCAAGGGACCCAAGGCATAAGTATAATGGGAATGAAGATGTTCAGGTAATTGTAGCCATGATTCAAAGAAGTTGAGTAATATGTATTAAGTGATTAATTATGAATGAGAATTGAATATTATGAGATCATATGAGGTTAGAAAAGAGATGACGAGAAATTGAGTTATGATATAGAGTAACCAAGTGTTCTTGAGGTGTAAGCTTATGAATAAGCTAGACATATACAAAGGGTAAAGATTGAATGGGGAACTTATAATGATCATGTGCAAATGAAGTATGAATCTAAGTTCAATTAGACAAATATGAATCATGAAATGTGAATGAACATAAGATGTGAATTTAGAAAATATACTCGGGATTGTCATTGAGCATGCATTATACATTACACATATACATGTGTGTAAAACTGAATGTTTATGTGATTGTGCAATTAATAATGTGTGTATAATATGTATTTTGCATAATGATGATACAGGATAAAACGTCCCTATCCAAACATTGCTGGATCGTGGAAGCTAATGCTAATCTGGAGGATACTGTAAGTCGACCTAGATGGTCTCATTTCATTGTTTGTTCTATTTTAAATTTTTGTATTGATTGATTACTGAATGATCATATGAATGTGATTGTTTGTGTTGATTTTCGGACAAAAAGTCCGATAATTGTGAGGTATGAATGAGATATTGAAGTGCTCCTTGTATGTGAATTTGATGAAATACATGATACATGACTTGATTGTTAAATGCCGAACCTAGTTTCGAAGAAAAAGGTGAATATGCATATGAATGAAAAAGAATGATTCTCAACTTTAATGTTGAATGTCGGACTAATGTCCGATGATATGTGAAAGTGAAAAGTTGATCATATGTGATTGATGCATTTCATTACATGAATGCATGAAAAATAAAGGCAGTTGTGATCGAAGTAGCCATCGAAAAAGAGCTTAGAGCTCATAAAGTGATTAAGAGCCAAAGGCTCACCATGTAAAATGAGCTCGATTTCTTCAACGGATATAGGACAGTTATTAATGAGCTCGGTATTTCCAACAGATATGGGATAGTTATTAATGAGCCCGGTATCCATAATAGATATAGGACAGTTATAGGTACTCGGTCATAACAAAGAAATAAAACAGAAAGTAAGGCTCATAAGTATTGCATATGCATAAGATATGAATAATTATAATGGTTTAAATGATTTCAGAGTGTGGTATGTGTTGAATGAAAAATGTAAAATGACTGATCAAGTGTATGTGATTCAATATGAGTATTAATAAACGATGTGAATTATGTGACTATGTGAATTGTATGTGTTATGTGATTGAGTGAGCCATCGAGGATGGTTACTCACTGAGTTTGCAAAAACTCACCTAAAATTTTGCAATATTTTTCAGACTTAAAAGAGCTACTCGTTGGGCAAACGGGAGTAAAGCCTTTGCATTCAAGTAAGAGATAGAGGTCGATATCAGTTTGCGTTTGCATTTGCATTTTCTTATTTTTGTATAAAATTGTCTATTCCAGATATACTGTACAATATGTGTATGAATGATTTCGTAATGTAATAACTTTCCAAATTGGAAAGTTTTGTAAATGATTTTGCAATGTAATGAAAATTATGACTACAAGTATTTTGTATTTGAAATGGACCCAAACGACTATTGAAATTCTGATGATTGTATTAATATGATTGAAAAAGTTTATGAATAAAGTGGACCCAATTTGATAATTGATTTCCGCATACGTGTGCATTGTTTTTTTAAAATTTGTAATGAGATTTTATTGACCAAGTGTGCTAGCATGCCACCCTCACGGGGCAAGTTCTCAGATATCACAGAGGATACCGGGTACGTATCTTGTGAGAGTGAGGTGCTACAATTTGGCATCAGAGTCCATATTTAGTGTCTTACATGGGCATTTTTTGAGAAACGTGTTAAGTTACATACATTTTAGACCTGTCTTAGCATGTAGCAACAACTGATCCCTAGTCTGAGTCGCATGAGTATGAGTCACACGCAAGAGCATATGTTAAGAGTTTGAGTTGATAGAATTAGTGAGAAAAGTGATGTTTTTTAGAATGTGAGAAAACGAAAGTTTGTGGATAATTAGAAATGGGAAATAATATATGGATTGATATGACAAATAATGATTCAACGTATTTGTATTGGAGGATATATTATTGAATATGACACCAATATTATACTGTGGTGATATATTCCCAAATGTGATAAAGATGTGAATGTATTGTCATGGATTGTTTGAGAAAAATAGGGATATAAGTAGAAATGATGAGATTAAAATGTATAAGTAAAATGTAATGAAAACAAAAATTGTTATGATTTTAAGAAGATGAAATTGGAACTGAAGTGGTTGTTTGATTATCGTGATAAGAGTTTATGACTCAATGTATGAATATGTTAGTGGGATCGAAATCAAAATTTCAGGATGATTATGCATTAATGATTCTGAATTAATTGTGAACATACGTAGGTATGACGAAATAATGGAAATTTGGAAGGTGAGATGATGATAACGATAGATCAAAAAGTTGTCAAGGTTAAGTTGATTTGCCTGTGTGAGTGCACATCTGATAATGGGATCACCATGACAAGTGAAAATATTAAGCATATGTGTATTATATGTGTGGAGATGATATAGGGAGCAATCAGTGACTTATTGAATAATTGCTAGTCATAGTTCCTGTAGTTTAAAGTCCAAGATGAGTTAGAGTAAGATGTGAAAGTGATTATAGTGATCAATTGGGAATGAATTGAGATTGTTAATGATGTTACCATATATGATGAATTTGAGGAAAAAGAAGAAGGACACGATCATGGCATAATCTCCACGATCGAGGATAGGAACAATAAGGGAAGTGTTGTTTGGAATCAAATGAGATCAAGGTATCTTTAGCATAAGCTACTAATTGGTGAGTCGTCCTAAATACGTCTCTAGAAAAGATGTAATGATTTTGATGGTATATACCAAGTTACTAGAGTAAATAATTTGTTTAATGTTTCAATGAGCTTTATTAAAAAGGATGTTTTGATCATATAAGTTATGGCATGAATTGATCTTAATGAGAAATTATGAATAGCTAAAATTGATCTTTTTAAGGTACTAAGAACGACTGACAAGTAATGGTGAAGACAGCTGATTGATAAGAATTTCATAAGTGGTATCGATGAAAGTAGCAAGAAATCTTCTTTCAAAGAAGAATTTCCCTAAATTAGGTTAATTTGATTAGACAATTCAATTTAAGAGAGATCAATGAAGAAACAAATCAGAAATGAATATGTAATTAATCAAAAGTACATATTGGAGTCATATCCCTAGCGGAGACTCAAGCATAAGATGCAGAATATGTTATTGAGAGTGTATGCATTTTGTCTGATGTAAAATATCCAACTATGTGATTGGATTATTGAATTGGAGGTGACATTATTGCTAATGTAAGAAGCACTTAGGTCCACATTATATTCTATACAAATATGTACAAGAGATACAAATTAGATCTAAGGAATGTGTTACCAACACAAGAAGTAAAGATTGCAAATAAATTGAAGTATGTGGAGAAACTAGTATGAATGAACAGATATTAAAATAAGTCAATGTGAAATCAGAGGAAATCGAATGAATTTAGAAAATCAGTTAAAAAAAAGAAACCAATTGGTGAGATTGAAAATACCATGAGATAATATTACCTCATTGAGGAATTAGTTACTTAAGGAATTACGAGAACTAATCATGGGCATATTGAGATAACAATGCCTGATAGTATCATAGTATTGAAGAATAAAGTGTCTCAATTTATTTGGATTAATTAGTGACTATGATCATAGATGATATATCAAATGTGTTCGAAAAGTGGAGAAGAATATTTTGAATACATGAGAAAATCTTATATCATGGAAGTAGAAACAATTATATGCCAAGTTTAATGAGAACGAATTTTAGCTTGATCAAATAAAATGTGGGTTGTATAATATCTGAACATGGCATAGTGGGAGACCCAAAGAAAGTAAAGGCGATGATAAAGTGAGAAACTACAAGGAATATATGCGAGATTTAGAGTTCTTTAGAACTAGCTGTATGTTGGATACTACCAGAGACTGTTAAGGGGTTTTTACTGATCTTAGTCCTTTGGTAAAAATGTCTGAGGGAAGACGTGTAAATTGTATGGACTAATGAATGTAAAAGAATCCTTGATGAATTACAACATCAATGAAAATTATATCATTTGGATTTGGAGATTTTGTAGTATACAATGATGTTTGTTTAAGAGATTAGGATAAAATCCAATGCAACACAATAAAGTGATTTCATATGCGTGGAGGCAAATAAATATTAAAGTCTCACGAGTTGATTATTATATATATAAATTGAAACTTGCTACAATGGTGATTGTTTGAAAGTTTGGGGACATCATATATACAAAAACATTTCAGAATTTATAGAGATCATTAAAGTTTGGAGTAATTATTGAGTTTGAAAGAATTAAAAATGAGACTGAGACAATGGATAGAGTTACTGGAAGATTTTGATATACAAATGAGTATTTCTTAGTAAAACTAGTGTTGTAATATGAGTTATTGAACAGAAAATTCAATAACGGTGTAGCACAAATTCAGATATTGAGGTTTCAAAACCTAATGCAATGAAGAGAACAGAATGTCGAGTTGAATTTTGGGATAAAATGAAGTAGTATTGGTCGCATTGAAATTTAAGATCAGTTTCAAATGAAAAGATTGATAAAGCCCGAAGTGAGGATCCAAAATTGTGAATCTTATTGAGGAATTGAAAATGAATATGAATTTCGAGTTTGAATTGGAAAATGATACTTGTGATTGAAATAAGAAGTATATGTATATGATAAAGGTGATTGAGCAAGGAGATTACCAATGAAAGTCCAAATAACAACCTAAGCTATACATCCTAGTAGGAATTCGCATAAACAGCATTTAACGACTAAGAATGTAAAATCAAGTGACTGAATGATTGAATTATCAACAGTCTTACATGTTGGAGATATGCTTAAAGCTTATAATTTGGAGTTCATAGGAACATGGGGTCAATATATAGTATAACAATCACTATTATAATGTAACATCCGGTCCCCATATTACAGGTTAGGACCTAAAATTTCAATGCACGTAAGCTCAAAGAGAGATTAAGGAAATGCACTTTTCTTGCTTATGCACAATGTTAACATATATGCAAATAAATACTGAATGTTTTCGCATAAAACATGATACATGTATTCATTGACAACTTCCAGGTATAATTGATATTAAATGTGATTTTACTGAAAGTAAGGAGTAGAAAGGGTTACCTTGTTATGAGTTGTGATAAGGAAAGATTTAGAAACAAGATTGGTAGTGATATGGAAAATGTTCACTGAATATGCTTCAGTCTTTTAGCCACAACTTTTTCTCTACTAATCCAAACAAGATGATTATTAATTTGGATTAAACTAGAGATATATGGGTACATTTTTTATGGAGACATCGAATTTAAATTCTGTGTCTAAGAGTCTAAAAAATTATCATGAAGTGAAGAATTGGGTGCAGTGTTGGTGTATGAATGAAAAATTTGTCTTCAGATGTTAGGGGCAAATTTGGGATTGATATAGATGAATTTTGGCAAATTTTCCTTTTGAAAAGTTGTATATCTTTCTTTTATCTTTCCAACGGTATAAATTTTGAAAAATTTGGACATCGTAGTCAAAAGTTATGATTCTTATAAGTGGATACATTCTGGACTTAAAAAGCAGATGGAAAAAAGTAGACGATAAAAAGTAGACGAAAAAAAGTAGACAAAAAAGTAGATGATAAAAAGCAGATGAAAAAAAGTAGACGATGAAAAAGCAGACGCTAGAAATGAGACGATAGAAAATGAGACGATAGAAATGAGACGATAGAAATGAGACGATAGAATTGAGACGATGGAAAATGAGACGAAAGGAATGTGAGACGATACAGAAGTCAAACGACAGAATTGGCCTTCGAGGTCTTCATGAAAGTTGTCGATTTGGAATTCCTCTTTCCAATAGTCTAAAAACAAAGTTAATCCGACATCTGTAGTGAGAGTTATATCATTTGCGCCAAGACATATACAGTACGAGTAAAAATATGAACATGTTGGATTCTTTTGGCCATAACTTCTTCTCTAGACCTCCAAATGACTTGATTATTAAACCATTGGATTCGTAAGACATTTACCTACATCTCCACCAAGAATCATAGTCATATGAAACTGATGGAGAAATATTTAGTGAAAAGAGTGGAACGGGTACAGTGAGTGTGTTCTTCAATAATATGAACTGGTGTTATCTCACTAAACATACTTCAGTA